>PVJS01056593.1:0-12265 GCA_004027185.1 Glis glis | reverse complement strand
CACGGGCTTTGCAGTGGGGGCGACCGGCCTTTGGAAAAAGGCCCCTACGGAAGGAGGGTAGAGCCCCTTTGCGGGATCTCGGGCCCCAGCCTTGCACAGGCAGAGGGAAGGGGCGCTGGTGGGGGTACGCAGAGAGCAATGGGGGGCCTCGCGGGAGGAGGGGCCAGGCAGTGATGGACAGGGCGGGAGCTGGCAGCGCGAGGCTGCAATCAGGGCCAGGGCCCGAGGACTCACCGCTCTCCTGCTCGCTGCCCTTCTTGGCGGCGGCGGCGTTGCCCATCGCGGCGGCGGCGGCCGGGGCCGGACCCGGAGCTGCGGTGCGGCGGGTGCTAGAGGCGGCCGGCGGCCCCGGAGCGATCTGGGCGGCGGAGGCGGCGGCCCCTCGGGCTGGCTGCGCTGGCTCCGGCGCCGCGACCCCCGCCCAGCCCCTGCTTCCCGCGTCTCTCCGCGCCCGCCCGCCCGGGAACCTCAGCCCAAGTCCGCTGCTGCTGCCCGTGACGCCTCCGCAGCTCACCGATCATTGGCTGAGGCTTTTCTGACTGACGGCGCCGCGCCGCCTCCCATTGGCCCACTGAAACCCTCCCGCGCGACTATAGGCTCCTGGCCCCGTGACGCGTACCGCTGACGCCTGACCACTCACAGGCTCGCGAGGCTACAGCTGGGCGGGCAGACGCGTCTGATTGGCTAAGGCGCCCGGGGCTTGCTTTGCAAGGTTGCCGATTGGCGGAGGCGCGAGGTCCGGCAGGCCCCCCGCAGAACGTTCAGTGTCAATCCCGGGGTGAGAGGGCGGGGCAGAGGCGCAGACTGCGGCCCCGGGCTGGCGGGCGGGGCGGTGGAGGCTGGCGGGTCGCCGCGCCGGGCTCCGAGGCCCAAGAGGCGGCCTCGGCGGGCGCCCGGCAGGCCCCGTGCGCGCCGCAGTCCCCCGCCCCCGCCCAGTGCGGCAGAGGCCGCCGGCCAGCCGAGGTTGACGCCACTGCCCGCCAGGCGCAGCCGCTGTCCACCTGCCAGCGGGGGAGGGGCGCGGCCGGCGCCGCGGGTCAGAGGTCGCCGGCCACCGACCGTCGTCATTCATAAAGGCTTGGCGCTGGGCAGAAGTGGCCCGGCTTGCTTGGGGTCCGAGCCAGGGTCCTCCTGGGTTTATCCTAGCCACAGCAGGAGCCTCACGAGGATGCTGGGCCCGGGGAGGGAAGGATAGCTGGGAGGGGGCGCTCAGCATCCACCCCTTTGCTGGATAAGAGCCATCACTTGTTTAATACATTACTTAACGTCACACTGCTATCACGTAGGTACGATTATCATCACTCCCATTTTCCAGACAGGAATCTGAAGCACAGCCAGGCTGATCCCCCATCTTAATGAATCCCCATCTCTGGACAATGTGAAGGGAACCTGCCTTAAGGGAGCAGGGAAAGGCACGAGCCCCCTTCCTCCAGGGTGCTCTTTGGATACACACAGTCACACTACTGACACCTGGGGCCGGATCATTCTGTGCTGAGGAGCTGTCTTGTGCATAGTAGGGTGGTCAGCCATACCCCCAACCTCCATCCTCTGGGTGCCTACATCTTTCTGCTACCTGTGGCAACCAAAAAAACCTCCAGACAGTGCTGTGTGGGGCAGCCTCATCGCTCCCCTGCCAGGGGAGACCACTGAAGTCAAAAGAGGTGGAAACAGGAGGGACTAAGAGGGGACTGGATGAGCCAGCTCTCCAGAACTCCAAAGGTTAGCTGGTCTCAGGACAAGCCAATTCACTGCTCCCCTCAGAACTGCAGGACCTGCTGTCTACCCAATAGTGTCTGTGCCAGTGCCCCACCTCTGGCCATGGAGTTACACAGTAAGGGCAAGTAAAAGCAGCAGTGGGTCTGTGTGTGTGTACACTTAGATCACAACGTTAATTTTTTTTTTTCTGTACTGGGGATTGAACTCAGGGGTATTCTACCTCTGGGCTACACCCCCAGCCCTATGTTTTTATTCTTTATTTTGAAACAGGGTCTCACTAAGTTGCGGAGGGCCTCACTAAGTAGCTGAGGCTGGCCACAAACCTGCAATCCTCCCAAGTCCTGGGATTACAAGCATGCACCATCATGCCTGGCTACAATGTTAACTTTTTTTTGATAGGGGGATTGAACCTAGGGGCATTCTACCTCCGACCTACACCCCCAGCCCATTTAAAAAATTTATTTTGAAACGGTCTCCCTAGGTTGATGAGAGTCTCACTACTTGCTGAGGCTATCCTCAAAACCCGCAATCCTCCTGTCTCAGCCTCCCAAGTACTGGGATTAGCCACCACCCCCGGCTTGTTAACTCTTTTTGGCGGTCACAGTCAAACTCTGAAAAACCACTGGTTATGATCTATCTACAGAACAGCCCATTTGCTTAAGTTTTGACAGAGAAAACCTCTTCCTGGCCTTCAGTCTGGAATGCAACTGTACAACCAACTGAGACACGTAGGAAGCTGAGCAAGGGAAGAAGGGCAAGCCACCACACAGGACAGGACAAGAGGTCCCACGCATGAGGTGAGGGAGAGGAAGCTACCATGCCCCACCTGAGACAAAAGCAGAAACAGGCAGTTTACATGAAGTGCTTTTTATTTTTGGAACAACCACTTTTTAATATAAAAACCCTTTAATATACAAACAGCATCTGCATAGCAGTGAGGAGACTGGGGCACAGAAGGGAGCATATTGAGGAGGATTTTCAGGGTGCTGAATGGTTCCCTTGCCCCAAATCACTGTGGCATAAGAGCCTGTGTCTCGGCAGAGGGCAGCCAGGGGTGGAGGGCCCTGATGGCGACATTGAGCTGGCCCAAACACAGCAGGCCCTCCAGCATGCCACCTCCTCCCCAGGGCCGCCTCCAGGGCCAGCCAGACCTAGTTAGATGACAGGAAGATGGCTGAGACTGAATGAGGCACCCAGTGTTCCTCAGCATCCTGCTGATCACACCTTGGAGAACAGTTTTCTAGGGGCTGTTGGGCTGAAAAGACCTAAAAGCCCTCCTGGCAGAAGGACAGAAACTGTATCTGAGGTGACCTCCTAACCAGGATTCCCTGCCCGTGACACCAGAAGGCTGGTGGATCTGCTCAGATGCTGGGAAAGGAAAGGAATGATAGAGCCCCTGGCCAACAGCCTTGCCAGGCAGGGACCTTGCCAGGAAGGCCTGTGGAAGAGCTTTGGGTCCACAGCACTACACCACACCACAGCTTAGTGGCACAATGACTGCAGGTGGAATTTATAGTGTGTGTGTAAGAAAACAGTGACACGAGGCAGAAAGAACCAACAGTGAAACACCTGCTTCTGTTAGGCCTGTGAGTGGAAGCACGATGCTCCTTGCAGCAGAGGCTGGAGGACACTTGATGCCCCTCCTTCCTCAGAGCCAAGTGGGACAGGCCTGGTTGCAGCTGGTGGCCTTACGTCCTCGAGGTGCCCCTGCACAACTCTCTGGGAGGCCTGGCTTCCCAGTTAGATGCAGTCCATGGAATTCTCGGGGAGGAGGCCAGGGATGCAGCCTGGGAGGCCCAGGCCCTTGAGAGGAGCACAGCCGAGGGGCAGGCTGCAGCTCAGGGCGGGTTCCTGGTTCTCTACAGCCTCCAGCCTGTCTGCACTGTTGTCCCAGTTGATGTGGAAGCGGGTCACCCGGGGGTTGGAGGCCAAGATGTTCCTCTGGAGCTGGGGCAGGAAAAAAGAATGTCAATCTTTGTCACCATGCCCTCTCATTAGTAGTGTAGTCAGGCCCCTTGGCTCTGTCCAGAGCCCAGAAGAGCGGACGTGGCTTATCGCATCCCACCAACAACCACATGCGGAACTCCAGGGACCCCTATGCGCCATGGCTCAGGCACAGGACCCCTCTCTTCTATCCTTGATCCTATAATACATGGCTCCGAACCGCAAAGACCTTCCTCTCTTCGCTTCTAGCTTTGCACTCAAGAACAGAGAACTTAAAAACCTTAAGTGACCCTGGCTCCCAATTCTTGTTTGGTTTTTGTGGTGCTGGGGATTGAAGCCAGGAGCATTCTATCTCTGTGCGATACCCCCAGCCCTTTTTTTATTTTTTGTTTTGAAACAGGGTTTTTCTAGGTTGTTGAGAATCTACTTGCTGAGGCTGCCCTTGAAGTTGTAATCCTCTTGTCCCAGCATCCCAGGTACTGAGGTTACAGGAGTGCACCGCCACACCCAGCTCCTGGCTCCCAATTCTAATGGTGCAACTCCCCCCCCCAGTGCAAAGGAATCGGTGTGTCTGGGGCACGAAGTGCAGAGACAGACCCCACCTGAGAGAAGTCTGGCTTCAAGGGTGGGTTCTCCCGCAGCTCAGGATTGGGGTACTCGTTGTTGACGTAATAGCCCACACGGATGAACTCTTGTCCATGGTAGGTGCAGGTGATGAGGACCACGGTTACACCCACAGCATCAGTTTCTGGGATGAGGGATGGGTTGGGGGCATCGGCCTGGGGGAAACACATCCTGGCATTAGCACTACCACAGTCACTGACACAGACTCACAGGTAATAAGTGTTTAAGCATAGAGTATGCTCTCTGTCCTCAGGGGTTTTCAGTTGGATGAGGATTAGACAGAGCTGATCATACAAATGACTATAAAACGGTGAGCACGGGCTAAGGGCTTGCTCAGTGGTTAGTGCTTGCCTGGCATGCATGGATCTGGGTTCCATCCTTAGTACTGCAAAAATAACTTTTTAAATGGTAAAGTGACACAGAAAGGTACAGGTGTCCTGGAGGAATGTGGCCAGCAAGGGGAGAGTGACATAAGATGAAGCTGAACAGGAAGGCATGTAGATACCACCCATGGCCGGCTGGCCGGGTAGGGAATTGGGAAGGAGGAATGTTTGGCTGGAGGTAAGTATCACATAGCCCTTGTGGTTTGAAAAGACTGGCAGCATGGGATGGTGATAGGTGGAGGGCTGTGGCAGAGGCAGGGAGGCCAGGCTGGAGTCACCCTGGAGAGGGGAGGAGCCTAGACCCAGACGTGGAGGACAGATGTGGGTGTGCTGCTACAGACAGGACCAGCTATAACTGGTGCAGAATGAAACTGGTACAAATGAAATGAAAACACAAGGGCCCTTTATTCAAAAACTATTATGTTTCAGACAGCAAGAGAACATTACAAACACAAGGCCTGGTGCAACTGCCTGGGTTACACACCCAGAAGCTGGCTGGCCCTGGCTGTGGAGTGGAGTGGATGGAGCTTGTTGGTGGATTTGGTAGGGGTGTGTGAAAGGGTTCGAGATGTGGTGGCATGGATTAGGGGGGTAATAGCAGAGGGGGAATAAGTAAATGGATTTGAGACGCCCAAACTTCAGTATTCCTAAGAATCATCTGGGGAGCTCTGACTCAATCTTTCTTCCTTTCTTGATACTGGGGATTGATATCAGGGGTATTTTACCTCTGAGCTACACCCCAGTCTTTTTTTTTTTTTTTGCGGTACCGGGGATTGAATGCAGGGGCGTTCTACCTCCACGCTACACCCCCGGCCCTATTTTTTATACTTTATTTTGAAACCGGGTCTCACGAAGTTGCGGAGGGCCTCACTAAGGAGAGAGAGAGAGAGAGAGAGAGAGAAAGAGAAAGAGAGAGAGAGCTGAAGCTGGCAGCGAACCCGGATCCTCCGGTCTCCGCCTCCCAAAGTACTGGGATTACAAGCATGCGCCACCACGCCCAGCTCCCCAGTTCTTTTTATTCTTTTTTTTTTTGCGGAACTGGGGATTGAACCCAGGGGCATTCTACCTCCAAGCTACACCCCTTTTTATACTTTATTTTGAAACCGGGTCTCATGAAGTTGTGGAGGGCCTCACTAAGTAGCTGAGGCTGGCTGCGAACCCAGATCCTCTGGTCTCTGCCTCCCAAGTACTGGGATTACAAGCGTGCACAACCACGCCCGGCGCAGTTCTTTTTATTCTGAATCAGGGTCTCACTAAGTTTGTTGAGGCTGGCCTCAAATCTGCCATCCTCCTGCATTAGCCTCCCAAGTATTGGGATTATAGGTCATTTGCAGACCCGCACAGAACAAGGAAAAACTGGTGATGTGAGTCACCAGTGCTCACATCCAACCTGAAGTCAAACGAGCGAACACTCCCTTCATGTTACAGCTCTCTTACTGGGAACGAGGGTCCTTTTGGTGCCACATTTTCTTTTTTAGTGTGCTTTTTGTTGGTGAGTTGGCCATTTAAAAATGACCCCCCCTAAGCTGGGCATGGTGGTACATACTTGTAATCCCAGTACTTGGGAGGCTGAGACAGGAGGATTGCAGGGTCCCGGGCCAGTCTCAGCAACTTAGTGAGATCCTTGGCAACTTAGTAAGACTCTGTCTCAAAATAAAAAATAAAATAGGGCTGGGGTGTAGCTTAGAGGTAGAATGCCCCTGGGTTCCATACCCAGTCCCGCAAAAAATAAATAAATAAATAAATAAAAATGACCCCCAAGGCCAGGCATTGTGGCACATGCCTATAATCTCAGGTCCTTGAGAGGCTGAGGCAGGAGAATCAAAGTTTGAAAGCAGCCTGGAGAATTTAGCAAGACCCTGTCTCAAAATAAAATATAGAAAGAGTTGGGGCCAGGCGTAGTGGAGTATGCCTGTAATCCCAGTACTTGGGAGGCTGAGATAAGAGGATCGCAGGTTCGAAACCAGCCTCAAGGTATAGCTCAAAGGTAGAATGCCCCTGGGTTCTATCCCCAATACCACCACCACCACCAAAAAAAAAAAAAAAAAAAAAAAAAAAAAAAAAAAAAGACTGGGGAAGAGTGCTTGCCTAGCTGCATGGGGCTCTTGGTTCAATTCCTGGTACTGCAAAACTCTGCCTCCCTACCCACAAAACCCAAGCATAGTGCTAAAGAGCCACCTGGGGTGGAAGGAGGCCTTATGGAGAAAATGTTAGGTAAGCTCTGTCCAAGCATAGGCAGGCTGTGAGTTAATGTGAATGAATCAACAATATATATTAATTTTATTTACTTATTTTTGTGTTACTGGAGATTGAAGCCAGGGACATTCTACTTCTAAGCTACATCCCCAGTTCTTTTTTTGTTTTAGAAAGTGTCTTGTGAGGTTGCTCAGAGTCTTGCTAAGTTTCTAAGGCTGTCCTCAAACTTGTGATCCCCCTGTCTCAGTCTCCCAGGTACTGAGATTATAGGTGTATGCCACCATGCCCGCCTGACAATATATATTAAGTAAGGTGTTTTTTATTTTTTGTGGTACTGGGGAATGAACCCAGGGGCGTTCTACCTCCAAGATACATCTCCAGCCCTTTTTGTTTTGAGATGGTATCATTAAGCTGCTCAGGCTGGCCTCAAATTCCCAATCATCCTTCTGCTTCAACCTCCTGTGTAGCTGGGATTACAGGCATGTGCCACAATGTGTTTTTAAACAGAAACACACAAAACAAAGCCGGGTATGGTGACACACGCTTGTAATCCCAGTACTCGGGAGGCTGAGACAGGAGGATCGCAGGTTTGCGGCCAACCTCAGCTACTTAGTGAGGCCCTCTGCAACTTAGTGAGACTGTTTCAAAATAAAGAATAAAAAGGGCTGGGGGTGAAGCTCGGAGGTAGAATGACCCTGGGTTCAATCCCCAGTACTGCAAAAAAAAAAAAAAAAAAAAAAAAGAAACACACAAAACAAGGATATATATTGACTGGTTGCTAAAAGTGTGACATGCAAGACCCTAACTCTTAGGGGTAATAGTTTGGTATTCACTAATTCAGTGTTCGTGGCAACTTTATACAACATGACTCCTGTGAATAATGGGAATTTATTGTAATTTAGTGGCTCCTGATAACAGCTGAGACACAGAGGTGGGTAAGAGGGAGGTATCTGAAGGACATCTGAGAGGTAAGACAGGTCCTGAGAGCTGAGCTGGGATTTGAACTTTTGTGTGGTACTATGGAACTGAATCCAGGGGGCTTCTACCTCTGAGCCACAACCCCAGCCCTATTTTGTTATTTATTTATTTATTTTTGCAGTGCTGGGGATTGAACCCATGGGCATTCTACCTCTAAGCTACACCCCCAGCCCTATTTTTTACTTTTTTTATTTTGAAACAGGGTCTCGCTAGGTTGATGAGAGTCTCACTACTTACTGAGGCTGTCCTTGAACCTGCGATCCTCTTGTCTCAGCCTCCCAAGTACTGGGATTACAGAAATGTACTACCATGCCTGACTTGTTTTTTATTTTAAAACAGGGTCTCGCTAAGTTGCTGAGGCTGTCCTCCAACCTGCAATTCTCCTGTCTCAGCCTTCCAAGTACTGGGATTACAGGTGTGAGCCACCATACCTGGCAGGATTTGAACTTTCTTTTTTTTTGCTGAACTGGGGATTGAACCCAGGGGCATTCTACCTCCAAGCTACACCCCCAGCCCTATTTTTTATTCTTTACTTTGAAATAGGGTCTCACTAAGTTGCAGAGGGCCTAAGTAGCTGAGGCTGGCCTCGAACCTGTGATCCTCCTGTCTCAGTCTCCCAAGTACTGGAATTACAAGCATGCACCACCATGCCCGGCTAGGATTTTAACTTTTTTTTTTTTTTTTGGTGGTGCTGGGGATTGAACCCAGGAGCATTCTACCTCTGAGCTACACCCCCAGCCTTATTTTTTTTATTCTTTATTTTGAAACGGGGTCTCACTAAGTTGTGGAGGGCCTCACTAAGTAGCTGGGGCTGGCCGCGAACCTGGATCCTATGGTCTCAGCCTCCTAAGTACTGGGATTACAAGCGTGTGCCACCACGCCCGGCTAGGATTTGAACTTTTTTTTTTTTTTGCGGTACGGGGGGGTTGAACCCAGGGGCGTTCTACCTCCGTGCTACACCCCCGGCCCTATTTTTTTATACTTTATTTTAAAACTGGGTCTCATGAAGTTGCGGAGGGCCTCACTAAGTAGAGAGAGAGAGAGAGAGAGAGACAGACAGACAGACAGACAGACAGACAGGGAGAGAGAGAGAGAAAGAGGTGAGGCTGGCTGCGAACCCGGATCCTCCGGTCTCTGCCTCCCAAAGTACTGGGATTACAAGCGTGTGCCACCATGCCCGGCTGGATTTGAACTTTTGACTGCTGAATTACACTGTGTCCTTTTGGGTAAAAGAAGATGTTTCTAGGCTGAGGGCAGAGCTCAGTGGTGAGCACCTGCCTAACATGTGCAGGGCCCTGGGTTCCATCCCTAGCACTACAAAAGCAGAGGATGTCTCTAGAAGTCAAGGGCTGAGGCAGCATCTTTCTTACCTGAAAGACAAACATGTGCCTTCCCGCGGGGACAGGGCCAACCAGAACTGAGTCTAGGATCTGATCAAACTCCTCACTCTCTGCTGAGCCCACATAAATGATCTTCCACTCCAGATCTGCAAGGACACAGGTATTGAGGGACTGAAATAGCTCAACATGTTACAAGGTGACAGGGAGAGGGTCTTTTGTGGTAATGGGGATTGAATCCAGAGGTGTTCTGTTTCTGAGCTACACCTCAGTCCTATTTTATTTTTTTATTTTGAAACAGGGTCTCACTAAGTTGCAGAGGGCCTCACTAAGTTGCTGAGGCTGGCCATGAACCTGCAATCCTCCTGTCTCAGCCTCCCAAATACTGGGATTACAACCACGCCCAGCTTTTCTTTCTCCTGTGGACCTGGCTTTGCGAGGCGACCTTGACTCTGGCCCTCCAGGGAGACTCTGGCCTCTCAGAGCCTGAGAGTGAACGGTATGGCAGAGGCTGAATCAAGAGCCACATGACACAGGCGTGCGGAGGAGGGAACAGCAGGGAGCTGGGCCACTGGGTGCTGGGATAGGAAGCAGCATCCTCTTTCACACACAGGGATCGGTGCCACCAAACGGATCCCTCGACAACTGGGGCCGGGCCACAGATTCCGAGCAGGCAGGAGAGCCAGGGGCAGGAGGGGCAAAGCGAGGTGGCTAGAGGACCAGCCTGTCTACGGGTCCTCCAGACTGGGCCACCGTGTCATGCCTACGTATGGACATTTGGGTGACAGTGGCACATGCCTGTAATCCCAGCACTTGGGAGCCTGAGACAGGGGGATCACAGGTTCAAGGCTAACCTCAGCCAACATAGCAAGACCATTTCAAAATAAAAAATAAAATCAAGCCGGGCGTGGTGGCGCATGCTTGTAATCCCAGTACTTGGGAGGCTGAGACCGGAGGATCCAGGTTCACGGTCAGCCTCAGCTACTTAAGTGAGGCCCTCCGCAACTTAGTGAGACCCTGTTTCGAAATAAAGAATAAAAAATAGGGCTGGGGGTGTAGCTTGGAGGTAGAATGCCCCTGGGTTCAATCCCCAGTACTGCAAAAAAAAAAAAAAACAGTCAAGGGTGTAGCTCAGAGGTAGAATGTCTCTGGGTTCAATCCCTAGTACCCCCCAAAAAAAAGAGATTAAAAAAAAAGTGTGGACAGAGACCCTACCTGCCAATCACAGGAAACTCTGGTTGACTGTTGCCTCTTGCAGGAGGGCCAAGTGTATCAGGGGCAAGGTCATGCTAGTACAGGGAAGCTTGGCAGGGGACGAAAAGCTTATTTTAGGTTCTTTGAAATTACACAACCCACAGCTCCAGCAGCTGGGGGAAGTTTCACAAGCTGTGATTTTCACAGGAAGCAAACTCTTGGAAGCTGCCCTGTCCTTCGGTCCAGCATCGCACAAGCACAAGCATCCAACTTTGGAATTGCACTGATGCTGGGCTATGACTATGGAGGTTTGTCACCTGAGCCCCAAGGCCTTCCTTGACACACCCACTTCCTGTCCCTTTGCAGTTCCACCCAGGCCCTTCTACTCAGGAACCCCAGGTCTGTATGATACAGGCGACCATCTGGCTTACAGGGAGGAAGGTAGGATTATGGATTTATATTTATTTTTTGTGGTGCTGGGGACAGAACCCAGGACCTCACACATATTAGGCAAGGTCTCTACCACTGAGCTGCACCCCCAGCTCTGTGGATTTATCTTTGTTAAAAACAAGCCGGGCGTGGTGGCCCACGCTTGTAATCCCAGTACTTTGGGAGGCGGAGACCGGAGGATCCGGGTTCGCGGCCAGCCTCAGCTCGGGCACGCGCGCACACGTTCTCTCTCTCCCCCCCCCCCTCTCTCCCCCTGTCTCTCTCTACTTAGTGAGGCCCTCCGCAACTTCGTGAGACCCGGTCTCAAAATAAAGTATAAAAAATAGGGCCGGGGGCGTAGTGCGGAGGTAGAACGCCTCTGTGTTCAATCCCTGGTACGGAAAAAAACAAAAAACAAAAAACAGTGACACAGTCAGGCGTGATGGTCCCTGCCTGTAGTCCCAGTATTTGAGACAGGAGAATCATAGGTTCGAGGCCAGCTTCAGCAACTCAGCAAGGCTCTCAGCAGCTTAGTGAGGCCTTGTTTCCAATAAAAAACAGGGCTGGGGGTGTAGCTCGGAGGTAGATGTTGCCTAGCCCTAGTCAATAGTTTTTTTAACTTATGAAAATTTTACCTCCAAGATATACCCCCAACCCTTTTTATTGTTTATTTTGAAACAGACCCTCGCTAAGTTGCTGAGGGCCTTGCTAACTTGCTGAGGCTGGCCTTTAACCTGAGATCCTGGCCTCAGACTCCCAAGTACTGGCATTATAGGTGTGCACTACCATGCCCGGCTTCCTAGTCAATACTTATTAACAAAACCTAAACAAGGAATGGCGGATGCTGATCAAAAGAGGGAACAGACCATGTGTGCTGGAGGCAAACTGGATACAATGGCTCTCTTGACACCAGCCAGAGAGAAACTGCAGAATTAACTGAGGACCATAAAGAAATACTGACTCAAAAGTTAGAGGAAGCCGGGTGTGGTGGCGCATGCTTATAATCCCAGTACTTGGAAGGCTGAGACTGGAGGATCCGGGTTCGCGGCCAGCCTCAGCTACTTAGTGAGGCCCTCCACAACTTAGACCCTATTTCAAAATAAAGAATAAAAAATAGGGCTGGGGGTGTAGCTTGGCGGTAGAATGCCCCTGGGTTCAATCCCTAGTTCCCTCCCCCCAAAAAAAAGTTAGAGGAAGAAGCCAGGAGTGGTGGTGCACACCTATAATCCCAATACTTGGGAGGCTGAGACAGGAGGAGCACAGGTTCAAGGTCAGCCTCAGCAATTTAGTGAGACCCTGTTTCAAAATAAAAAATAAGCCGGGCGTGGTGGCGCACGCTTGTAATCCCAGTACTTGGGAGACAGAGACTGGAGGTTCTGGGTTTGTGGCCAGCCTCAGCTACTTAGTGAGGCCCTCCACAACTTCATGAGACCCGGTTTCAAAATAAAGTATAAAAAATAGGGC
>PVJS01056592.1:0-12299 GCA_004027185.1 Glis glis | reverse complement strand
GTGGAGTTTCAGTTCCAAGAGCAGGAGGCCGAGAAGATCGAGCTCTTCGGAGAAAGGCGGAGCTGGCGGCTGACGATCTCAGGCGAGAGCAGATGCGTTTTCCTCGGAACGAGTCGCACCTATCAGAATCCTGCTGCCTACATTCAGGGCAGGGCTTTCTCTTTAATCTGCTGTTACACACCCAAAATCACATAATCTTGGGTGTGTCATGATCAGGTCAAGTTGACAACTTAGATTAACTATCACAACCTGTAATCCCAGTACTCTGGAGGCTGAAACAGGAGGATCACAGGTTCAAGACCAACCTCAGCAATCTAATGGGACCCTCAGCAATTTAGTGAGACCCTGCTTCAAAATAAAAAGGGCTGTGGGTATAGCCCAGAGGTACAATTCAAAATAAAAAGGCCTGGAGATATAGCTCAGAGGTAGAATGCTCCTGGGTTCACTCCCCAGTATGAGAGAGAGAAAGAGAGAAGGGGGGAGAGGGAGAGAAACAATAATGTTGTGGGAGGAAAGGCAAACTTTTACACTGATGGTTGGATTGTAAATTAGTACAAGCAGGATGAAGATAAGTGTGGAGGTTCCTTAAAAGACAAGGAATGGAACCACCATATGATCCAGCTATACCACTCCTGGTGTTTATCAGAAAGAATTGAAATCAGCATACTGTAGCGATACATGCATACACATGTTTATAGCACCACAATTCACAATAGCCAAATTGTGGATACAACCTAGGTGTCCATCAACAGATGAATGGACAACGAAAATGTGATTGTGTGTGTGTGTGTGTGTGTGTGTGTGTGTGTGTGTGTAATGCACAATGGAAAATTATTTGACCATAACAACATAATTGCAGGAAAATGGATGGAACTGGAGAACATCGTGCTATGTGAGATCAGCCCAACTCAGAAAATCAGAGTTGCATGCTTTTTCTCTTATGTGGAAGCTAGAGAGAAGAAAGAAAAGGGATCTCATGATAACAGAAGAGTAGAGTAGTGAAAGGGGATCAGGGGAGGGAGAAGAGGAGATACTGAGAAGTAAATACACCTAATTGTGCTATGTGCATACATGTGTGTATCACTATGAATCTCACTATTACATATAAGTACACACCAATAAAAGTTTTAAAAATGCAAATTACAAAATTGTTTCCATAAGGTGACCCTTATGGAATTTGCTTAATTTGCTCTCTTAACAATGTCTTTTGAAATATGTGAGAGAATTAGTTACAAATGTTGTTTTCACCTTTAAAGTTCAAGCACTATAAAAGTCCCATAAGGCCGGGCGTGGTGGCGCACACTTGTAATCCCAGTATTTTGGGAGGCGGAGACCGGAGGATCCGGGTTTGCGGCCACCCTCAGCACTCGCGCGCGCTCTCTCTCTCTCTCTCTACCTAGTGAGGCCCTCCGCAACTTTGTGAGACCCAGTTTCAAAATAAAGTATAAAAAAATAGGGCCGGGGGTGTAGCGCGGAGGTAGAACGCCCCTGGGTTCAATCCCCCGTACCGCAAAAAAAAAAAAGTCCCATAAGAACTAAGGCACCATAAAATTAAAGTTTATCAGCAGTGTCAATAATTAGATTTAGACAATTAAATCTTGTTATTAGTCCTATAGTTACCCCAATTCCTATAATTTAGTTGGGAGTTACCTTTTTTACTGTAACTACTCTTAAACTCTGTGTTAATAGATTCAGCATGCTTCTGTTGGTGCAGAGGAAGTTGTTAGACATTCTAAGATGTACAGTGTGAAATTTAAAATTCAGGCAGAAAGTTAAATCTCATTAACTCAGATTTCTGTTATTGAGGATTTGTTCTTTGAAAGTTTCCTATAGTACCTGTCCTATAGAGTGTTTAAGCACCATTCCACAACATCATCAGAAACCTCTCTAAATCTATTTGACTATTTGTATTAAATATTTTTGGGGTAGAGATAAAAATCAACTTCGGTAATTATTGGTATGGCATCCAGGAAGAATATTGAAGATAAGGTTGTGTCTTATTAGCAAGTAGTAGATTTTTCCTGAATTAAGGATCTATCATCACTGTAGTTTACCATTAATAGCTAAGTTCTTTCCCTTCAGAATTAGAGGGAGGCCTCTACTCAACAGTAATAAAACTGTATTTTGAAATATTTTTAATTATTATTCTTCACTAATCCAGAATTACTTTAGTTTATTAGACCTAACAATTCCAAAGCTTAAAGAGAAATAGTCATTTGAAATGTAGACATACTCATTTTAGTTTTTGTTAAAAAACGTTAATTGGTTTGCTTCCTTCTGCATTTTAGTTTGTCCATCTGTTTTTGTTTTTTGTTTTTTGTTTTTTTGGGGTACCGGGGATTGAACCCAGGGGCGTTCTACCTCCACGCTACACCCCCGGCCCTATTTTATATACTTTATTTTGAAACCGGGTCTCACGAAGTTGCGGAGGGCCTCACTAAATAGAAAGAGAGAGAGACAGGAAGAGAGAGAGAGAGAGAGAGCTGAGGCTGGCTGCGAACCCGGATCCTCCGGTCTCCGCCTCCCAAAGTACTGGGATTACAAGCGTGTGCCACCACGCCCGGCTGTCCATCTGTTTTATAAGTAGAGTTTTTATTCATTTTTAAGGAAAGTTGCCTTGAAAACATGTTTCTCATAAGTAGCAAAGATTTTTATCATTAGTATCATCGGTAGAAGCAGCAACTATTATGGAAAAGCCAGAGGCTGGGATTGTTTTGAGGGGTACTTGGGCTAGCATTTTATTTTTTCTATCTCTTAAAAATACCTGGGTACAAGGAAAGGCAGGACATGGTAATGGGTTGTAAACTGGGGAAATAGGAATTTGAGGAAATTTTAGGTACGTTAGTGTGAAACCTCTCAGACAAATTCACTTTTAGCTGCCTTATCACCTTTGTTTGAATAGTCAGAGGGGTGTGTGTGTGTGTGTGGGTTTATACTAGCGATTGAACCCAGGGGCATTTTTCCTATGAACTACACCCCCAACCTTATTTTATTTTTTATTTTGAAACAGGGTATCACTAAGTTGCTGAGATTGGCCTCTAACCTGCGATCCTCTGTCTCCTGCCTCCCAAGTACTGGGATTACAGGTATGCACCACCAGGCCCAGCTTTTATTTTTAACTAAATCTATTTATAAAGCTAAGATAAAATCTATTTTTGAAAAAGCAGTAACAGTTTTTTCAGATTATACTATAAAGTATCTTTTATTTTGGTGTTTGTCAAATTAGAATAGAGAGCACTACAATCTCTTAGGCTATAGGATTATATAAATCCTACAAGCATTAACATTTTCTTGGCAAAGTGTTTCTGACTAGTAGTATGCACATTTTTCTTCAAATAATGCAGTTAGTGTATGAGCACTGTCCAACGAGATCCTTGCAGCATTTCTGCATGCTTGTGGAATGTATGATCTTTGTTCAACAAAATAGGAAACAGGCACATGAGAATCAAAAAGACACACTTGTCTGATTATTCAGTGTTTACCCAAGGGGCACAAATAGTTTTCTGTTTTCTTCACTTTATTTTGTCTTCCTATAGTTAAGGAACACTGACTTTCGTTTGGTTAATTCCTTTCCTTGTAAGTTAGCCACTTGGACTAATATTGCCAAGAAGCATCTTGACAGGAGGCAGAATTGTCCTCTGATCATAGCTCTATTACTGTCTCCATCTGTTGGTGTGAAGAAGTAATGCTCTTGCCAGAGTAAGCAAGCTATTTTAATTTTAGCAAAAACAAATTCAGAAACACGGAATTTTGCTGCATTTTCTTTCTTTGTGACAAGTAAAGTCAGCTTGAAGATGCAAAAGTATAGGATGTCAGCTTCTATAGACAGATTGTCTTTTTTACAGGTTTGTTGTGAGTGATATGAAAAGTGCCCAAGTTATTTAAAAAATTATATGTTAACAGTACCTAGATTCCTTATGTTTTGTTCGTTAGGGAATTATAGAAAAATATAACTATCTCAACTTTTTGTATCAGTGTTAGATCAGGCATCATTGTGCAAGAATATTTTAATAGCGAGAAATCTCAAAAATCCTGACAATCTTTGCACATTTCAGTTTCATGGGCTTTTTCATCATTGCTTCTGAATTGCTAATGAAGAGCTCAATATAGCTTCTGATGCATTTCAGATATTCTGGGTGGTGACTGGTAGAGTATTACTGACATCACAACACACAGCTGTTGACTTTCTATTGTCTCTGAGTCTGCGGCAAGTGCTTTAGACTGCTCTAGCAGGCACTCCCAATGCCTGACTAATCAGCTGCATGTGTGTGTGCGCACAGAGCTCTGTAGAGAAGCCATGCAGAGCGTCAGTTTACAGATACTATGGAAAGTACATCTCCATTCACTCTGTATGATGAAGCAAATTCCAGTACAATGAAGGTATGTGACTCTTACTTCATTTGCTACTTGTGTATAAAATGTAATCAAATATTTGAAGAATTATTCAGTCAGAGATATGTGTGATAAAATCCTTACCATGTCTAAAATGAGAGCATTTTTAAATGGTTCTTAATTAGTTTTGCAAAGATATATGTGTTTAGGTTGATAGAATATAGAGTAAGAGTCATTTACTTCTCAGCTGTAGCACCAATTTTTTCTCTACCCCTCAAATTTTTAATACTTCTTGAACCTTGCTGATGAATGGTTTGTGCTATTCGTATATAGCCAAACAAATTGTCAATTGGAAAAATTACTTCTTCAGGTTCATCTTAAGATAGGCATATTGTATGGCTTATTCAATCTTTAAAATTTTATTGTGGAAGAAATACAGCGTGATCGAGACTGTCCTTTTGAAAATTAAGAAACTAAGAACTTTAACTTTTAAAACTCTTTAATTTTTGTACCCTTTCTGAGGAAGAGGTAGAATAATTTTTAAAGTGCGTATAACAAAGCAAAACCTAGATCTGTCATTTCTATAATTAGCATAATCAAATATCACATTGCAAAAAAGAGCAAATGCTAATCAAACTAATTTTTTGAGGAGTATCTGATTTCTAATTATGCAGTCAGAAAACTTTGACATTAAACTTATTATTTTATGATTCTTCAAAACCAGAATCTCACCATATGGGTGATACTGAATAATGAAAGAACATCCATTAGTGTGTAACCGAATTGTTTGTAAGGTTTTTTAGAGCTTTGCTTGCTTTTTACCTGGAATTAGCTGAAATTTTAACAGGATTTGGAATTGCTATGATATTTTCAAACATCTTCCCACCCTCTCATGAAACAACTATTTTGTTGTAAAGAAATAACTTATTTCCTTTTAGAGGAGATAGGAAGAAAATCACTGAGTGGCCTTTTTTCAACACATAATCTCATTGCTCTTTTGTCTCTTTCTGCTTCCCAACAGAGTGAGTAATTAGGGTCATGAAAATATTAATAGTTATTATTAAAATTAGGGTCCTTTATCAGGTGCATTGTTTCAGCCTGATGCCAGGGGAATTTCACCAAAATTTCTTTTTTAAGATTCAGATTTTAAGTTTTAATTGAGACTTTCAAAAGAAAAAAAAAAGCAATAATAAGCAGCACATGCTCTCAATTCTTGCCCACACCTGCTCTCGCCCAGGCTTTGTCACAGTGCACTTGTGTCTTTCCTATACCTTCCTCCTTTTTAATTTCATTTCTTTCCTATAGGTTTTTGTTTGTGGCTCTCTGGTTCACGCTCCCTTGCCCATTCATCCCCTCCCTTTGAATTTCTGAGTATCTCTTCTCTCCCCCCTCCCGCCTCCAACCTATTCATCCCCCTACTTGGTGTCTCAGGATCTTTCTCCCTTGCTGATTGAATCCATCTGAATTTGTCTGTTCTTTCTCCCCACCATTGCCCCCCTTCTTTTTTTTCTCCTTTCCTCTCGCTTTTTCCCTCTCTCTCTTTCTGAATCCTGCCTTCTCTAACTATTGCTTTCCCCGCTGTATGTCTCTCTCTCTCTTCCTTTCCCTTTCTGCTAGTCTCTGTCCATCTTTCCCTCTCCCTTTGTTGCTGTGTGCCCCTTTCTCTTTTTTTCTTTCTGACTATCCCCCTTATTCCTTCCTTGTCTCTCACCCTCTTACTCTGCTGTGCTTCTCTCCTTACCTCTCTGTCCCTAATTGTATGTCTCCCAGACCCCCTCTTTCCCTGGATGCTGATATTTCTGGTCAGTCTCTCTTGGTTTCCTTCTCTGCCCCCTCCCCCGTCTACTCCTTATGCTGATCTACCCCCAGATCTTTCTGTTTCTTGTCCAAACTTCCCTCACACACACACTCTAAATTCTCCCTCGTGAACAGGTTTTCAATTTTCATTAAAACCCTAGATTAGTACCTGACCTTTTTTTTTTTTTGGTTAACTAATAGCAATTACTGGTTGCATTTTAATCTATGTTAAACCCTATGCTTCCTGAAAGAAACTATTAGGTAAAGAATTAAATGTATATTAAATAAATAGATTTTACCCTTTCCCCGTGTTTTTAATTTTAAGAAACGTGTGCTTCAGGTTTTATAAGTGGATTGAAGATAACCCATTTAAATTATTATTTAAGGCTGGGCATGGTAGTATATGCTTGTAATCCCAGTACTTGGGAGGCTGAGACAGGAGGGGATCGCAGGTTCAAAGCCAGCCTCAGCAATTTAGTGACACTGTCAGCAACTTAGTGAGACCTTGTTTCCAAATAATAAAATAAAAAGGGCTAGGGATTTGGTTTGGAGGTAGAATGCCCCTGGGTTCAATCCCCAGTACCATACACACAAAAAAAATTAATAAATAAATTATTATCTAAAACATTTTGTTTGTCTTCCCAAGATATCCATGTTAGGCCATTTGAGGGAATTTTCTGTCTCTTAAATGATTTTTCTATTAATTTTTCAGAGTTTTGTAAAGCATTTTAATATATTTTACTTTTCAGGATACAGAAGATAGTGTCACACTTCATAATTGTATTGCAGACTATAGATAAACTTGTAAATTTTCTTTTTGCCTGTATAGCCTTTTTTTATACCATTTTATTTATTTTTTATTTTCTATTTCTTTGTGGTACTGGGGATTGAACCCAGGGGCATTCTACCTCTGTGCTACACCCCCAGCCCTATTTTTTTATTCTTTATTTTGAAACAGGGACTCACTAAGTTGCGGAAGGCCTCACTAAGTAGCTGAGGCTGGCCATGAACCTGCGATCCTCCTGTCTCAGCCTCCCAAGTGCTGGGATTACAAGCATTCGCCACCATGCCGGGCTCCATTTTATATTTTCTAAATGTGTTAATAGAGCCAGGCGTGGTGTCACAGGCTTATAATCCCAGTACTTGGGAGGCTGAGACTGGAGGATTGAAGGTTCAAGGACAGCCTCAGCTATTTAGCGAGGCTTTCAGCAACCTAGTGAGACCCTGTTTCCAAATAAGAAATAAAATCGGTCTGGGAATGTAGCTCAGAGGTAGAATGCCTCTGGGTTCAATTCCTAGTACCACAAAAAAATGAAAATAAATGTGTTAAAGTGGATATATGCTGGGATTTTCTTCTTTTGTTTTTAACTCTTATTTAATTATAGATTCAAAGGAAGTTTCAGAAATAATATAGAGGTCCCAAGCCGGGCGTGGTGGCGCATGCTTGTAATCCCAGTATTTGGGAGGCTGAGACTGGAGGATCTGGGTTCACGGCCAGCCTCAGCTACTTAGTGAGGCCCTCCACAACTTAGTGAGACCTGGTTTCAAAATAAAGAATAAAAAAATAGGGCTGAGGTGTAGCACAGAGGTAGAATGCCCCTGGGTTCAATCCCAGTACCGCAAAAAAAAATATATACATATATATATATATATATATATATAGAGAGAGAGAGAGAGAGAGAGAGAGAGAGAGAGAGATCCCCATGGTATTTTACTTTAAGGAGCTTTAACATTTTTTAAATGTTTTTCACAAGATTTTATATCTGAATATTTGAAATAGTCTGAAGAACAAAAGTTCACTTAGCATTTGCCTGTTTACATAATCACAGGCCCCACAACTGTCATAGTACATTCTGTTTTGTAAAGCAAATTAAGACAACAGTTTGATGAAGGCATAGTATATATTGATATTACTGTGACTTCATGATAACTAGAATAGTGCTTTCATGGGACAAAATTAAATTTACAAGTAATGAGTTATATATGTAAGCGATATTCAAGAAGCAGAGATGTATAAGATGAAAATCTTTTCAGAACTGAGTTAAATGATGTTTTCACATATAGCCCTCCATCCTCTGAAATAAAGCACTTCGCCCACTGTGGTGGTACATGCTTGTAATTCCAGTACTTGGGAAGGTGAGACAGGAGGATCACAGGTTTGTGGCCAGCCTCAGCCATTTAGTGAGACTGTTTCAAAATAAAATAGGGCTGGGGGTGTGGCTCAGAGGTAGCCCCTGGGTTCAATCTCCAATACAAATAAAATAAAGCACTTCTTGTTTGAACATTCTGGTTTGTATAGGTATCTTCTCTGCGGTACAATCAGATTCTTGCGGGGAGAGGGGGTATTGGGGATTGAATTCAGGGACATTCTACCTCTGAGCTACACCCCCAGCCCTGTTTTATGTTTTATTTTTTATTTTGAAACAAGGTCTCACTAAATTGCTGAGGCTGGCTTTGAACCTGCAATCCTCCAGTCTTAGCCTCCCAAGTACTAGGATTACAGTTTGTTTACCACCATTCTCGGCTCAGTCAGACTCTTGATTATGGGAAGCACAAGATAAAGGTGTGAATAGGACCCCCCCAAAATCATTGTGAGCCGGGCTTGGTGATGAACACTTATAGTCCCAGTACTTGGGAGGCTGAGACTGGAGGATCCGGGTTCACAGCCAGCTTCAGGTACTTAGTGAGACCTGGATTCAAAATAAAGAATAAAAAAAGAAATAGGGCTGGGGGTGTAGCTTGGAGGTAGAATGCTCCTGGGTTCCATCCCCAGTACCATAAAAAAAAAAAAAATAATTGGATCTGTAAACCTTCTGACATACCTTCATAGCTGACCAGTCCTCATTCCAATTGATATGTGATATCTTTAATACAGTTAATACAACTTGAGCATCCCTAATTCCAAAATCCAAAATGTTCCAAAATCTGAAGCTTTCTAAGTGCCAACAAATTGCCACTAATAGAAGATTCCTCGCCTGTTCTCATGTAACAGGTCACAGTCAAAATGAAGGCAAGCTAAAAATATCAGGTAACCACCTTCAGACTATGTGTATAAGGTATCTATGAAACATGAAGTGAATTCCATGTGGAGGCTTGGTTCCCATACCCAATGTATTTCATCATGTATGTACAAAATATCATTAAACACAAACCCACGCCAGGCGTGGTGGCGCACGCTTATAATCCCAGTACTTGGGAGGCTGACACCAGAGGATCCGGGTTCGCAGTCAGCCTCAGCTACTTAGTGAGGCCCTCTGCAACTTAGTGAGACCCTGTTTCAAAATAAAGAATAAAAAATAGGGCTGGGGGAGTAGCTCAGAGGTAGACTGCCCCTGGGTTCAATCCCCAGCACCGCAAAAAAAAAAAAAAAAAAAAAAACCTGAAAACACTTCTTTTCCCAAGCATATTTACTTTTTCTAAGTTCTTCCAAACCCAGAGTTTCACAAAGGTAACTCAGTAAATACAGAAAAAAACTATAAAACCTAGTTAATATCTCTACGCAGTACCACCTTTTTACTTGACAGAGTTGTTGTTTTGGGTTTTTTGATGTTGTTGTTGTTTTGTGTATGTATATGTGTGTGTTAGTTACTGGGGATTAAACCCAGAGGCATTCTACCTCCGAGATACACCCCCAGCCCTATATTATTTTTATTTTGAAACAACGCCTCAGTAGGTTGGTGAGAGTATCACTACTTGCTGAGGCTGTCCTTGAACCTGCGATTCTCCTATCTCAGCCTCCCAAGTACTGGGATTACAGGTTAACACCACCATGCCCGGCCAGAGCAACTTTTTATAAAACATATATTTCTGTGTTCTTAGTTCTTAAGAAACCTATACATGAGTCCTAGTTTGTAGCTCTTATTTTGTATATGTATCTTATATAATAAAATAGTATTCAATATATATTACATAAACCTATTGCATATAATATGCATTATACAAATCTGTCAGTTACATAAATGTGTTTTATTATATAATGTATCTATTCATATGTATTTTATATATGTTTATGTGTAACTAATGTCCATATATAAACATATTTGTATAAACATACATATATGAGATATAAAACAAGGAATCTTAAATAGGATTCATGAATAGGCTTCTAGAGAACCAAGAAGCCCCTAAAAGCACATATATAGCTGTCTGAACATGTATGTGTGAGAAAGCACATGTTTGAGTGCTGCATTTCTGAGTAGGAAATCCCTGAGTTTAGTAAAATTTTCAAGAAGTCTTTCATGGTCTAAAAGAAATGAAGACTTATTGCTTTATAATGTTTAAATCATTAATCTGTAATGTTTCTTTAACTCTTCTCTCTTTTTTTTTTTTTTTTTTTTTTTTTGCGGTACCGGGGATTGAACGCAGGGGCGTTCTACTTCCGCACTACGCCCCCGGACCTATTTTTTATACTTTATTTTGAAACCGGGTCTCACGAAGTTGCGGAGGGCCTCACTAAGGGGAGAGAGAGAGAGAGACAGGGAGAGAGCGAGTGAGAGAGCTGAGGCTGGCCGCGAACCCGGATCCTCCGGTCTCCGCCTCCCAAAGTACTGGGATTACAAGCGTGCGCCACCACGCCCGGCTCTCTTCTCTCATTTTTATCAAATGTTTAGAAGGATATGTGACTGCCTCCTACAGTAGCAGGTACTTCCATGGGCATCACTCGAAGCTTTCTTCAAGTAGTTTGAAAAATACCCAGTGACTGATTACCAAGCACATCAGACTTTCACATAGGATCAACAGAAAGAGATAATAGAACATTTTATTCCAGCACTCTCAAAATGCTGAACACATAGAAAATAAACAACAAAAACTGATGAAACGATTCTAAAAGAAAGCAAAAGAAATTAAGTACTAATAACCACTAAAGCAATATGATATGGTAGACATAGCTTGGAAATAAAGAAGGAAAGTCATTTAAAAATCAAATCTGGAGCCGGGCGTGGTGGCGCATGCTTGTAATCCCAGTACTTGGAAGGCTGAGACAGGAGGATCGCAGGTTCGCTACCAGCCTCAGCTATTTAAGCCCTCTGCAACTTAGTGAGACCCTGTTTAAAATAAAGAAAATAGGGCTGGGGCATAGCTCAGATGTAGAATGCCCCTGGGTTCAATCCCCAGTACCACAAAAGAAAAAAAAAAATCAAATCTGGCCAGTCATAGTGGCACACGCCTGTAATCCCAGTACTTGGGAGGCTGAGACAGGAAACTCGAAGGTTCGAAGCTAGTCTCAGCAACTTAATGGGACTGTCAGCAACTTATCAAGACCCTGTTTCAAAATAAAAACTAAATCTTAGGGTGTAGCTCAGAGGTAGATTGCCCCTGAGTTCAATCCCCAGCACCACACACAAAAAAAATCAAATGTGAAACATGTTAAGCCCTTTGAATTCATGTAGGTTGCAAAACCATAAGAAATTGAGCCAATTAAATTAGGTACTTAAAAGAGAAGTTACAGTCGGGCATGGTGGTGCATGCTTGTAATCCCAGTACTTGGGAGGCTGAGACAGGAGGATCCAGATTCGCAGCCAGCCTTAGCTACTTAGTGAGGCCTTCCGCAACTTAGTGAGACCCTGTTTTAAAATAGAGAACGAAAAAAAAATAGGGCTGGGGGTGTAGCTTGGAAGTAGAATGCCCCTGGGTTCAATCCCCAGTACAAAAAAAATAAAAAGAGAGAGAGAGAAGTTACATCTGCCAGCTCTATGTGTACAATGTATAGTGTGGACTTCTAGAGACTGTGAGCTTCTCAGCAGGCCTATCCATGCCCAGCAGTAGCACCTTCAAACTGGGAAATTATTATTTTATTTTTATTTTTATTTTTTTTTTTTGCGGTACCGGGGATTGAACGCAGGGGCGTTCTACCTCCGCGCTACGCCCCTGGCCCTATTTTTTATGCTTTATTTTGAAACCGGGTCTCATGAAGTTGCGGAGGGCCTCACTAAGGAGAGAGAGAAAGAGAGAGAGTGAGAGAGCAAGAGCTGAGGCTGGCCGGGAACCCAGATCCTCCGGTCTCTGCCTCCCAAAGTACTGGGATTACAAGCGTGCGCCACCACGCCCGGCCTGGAAAATTATTTGCACTTTGTTGTACACATCCTTTTATAGAGCATGAGGGGAGACCATAGCAAGTAAAAGACAACACCTGTACTAACTCAAATTTTTTTTTTTTTTTTTTTTTTTTT
>PVJS01056591.1:0-12298 GCA_004027185.1 Glis glis | reverse complement strand
TCTCTCTCTCTCTCTCTCTCTCTCCTTAGTGAGGCCCTCTGCAACTTCGTGAGACCCGGTTTCAAAATAAAGTATAAAAATATAGGGCCGGGGGTGTAGTGCGGAGGTAGAACACCCCTGGATTCAAATCCCGGTACCGCAAAAAAAAATAAATAAATAAAAAAAATAAAGCCATTGGTATTTGTATTTATTTTTTCTTTTCTTTTTGTGGTACTGGGGATGGAACCCAGGGGCATTCTACCTCCGGCCTATACCCCCAGTCCTGTTTTCTTTTTTACTGGGAAACACAGTCTCGCTAAGTTGATGAGAGCCTCACTAAGTTGCTGAGGCTGTCCTTGAACCTGCAATTCTCCTGTCTCAGCCTCCCAAGTACTGGGTTTGCAGGTCTGCACCACCACACCTGGTTCATTTTCTTGATGTTTAGAAAAATCAGCAAAGGAAGGAGGTCTAGGGGAGGGGGAGATAGGGAGAATTAATGAAGGAAACACTTTCATTGGCATTATGTACATATGTGAGAATACCAATGCCAATCTCAATATGTATGGGGAAGCGGGGAGCCAGGAGGAAGCCAGGGAAATGCTCACCAAGTGCTGTGTGCATGTATGTCACAACCATTATGAACTACATTATGATGTGACACTATAATGCACCCATAGATGTAGAAAAAAAGAAATAAATGTAGAAAATAAAATCAAGTACTTGATTTAAAGACTGATACTAAGCCCTCTAAAGAAGAGGGGAAAGTCAGCTGAGCGTGGTGGCACACGCTTGTAATCCCAGTACTTGGGAGGCTGAGACTGGAGGATGCACGTTCACCACCAGCCTCAGCTAAGTAGTGAGGCCCTCTGCAACTTAGTGAGACCCTGTTTCCAAATAAAGAATAAAAAATAGGGCTGGGGGTGTAGCTCAGATGTAGATGTCCCTGGGTTCAATCCCCAGTACGGCAAAAAAAAAAAAAAAAAAAGAGGGGAAAGTTACACATTATATAAACTCCAAGGAATTTCAGTGCTGTCTTATAATCATTGATCTGAACCTAGACACTATTGGACATAATTCAGATTCCTGCAAAAATAAAGTGTTTTTAAAAGAAAAGAAAATCAGCAAAGGACAATAGACAAATTGAAAAAGAAAAGTAAAAAGAGATAATATGAAAAAGCTCAGCCGAGCGTGGTGGCACGTTTGTAATCCCAGTACTTGGGAGGCTGAGGCAGGAGGATGGCAGGTTCAAGAACAGTTTCAGCAAGTAGCGAAACTCTCATCAACCTAGCAAGATCCTGTTTCAAAATAAAAATAAAATAGGCTTGGGGGTGTAGCTCAGAGGTAGAATGCCCCTGGTTTCAATCCCTAGTACCACAAAAGAAGAAGAAGAAGTAGAAGAAAAAGGAGGAGGAGGAGGAAGAACTGGAGAAGGAGGAGGAGGAGAAGTACGGGGAGAAGTAATGGTGGCCCACGCCTGTCATTACAGTACTTGGGAGGCTGAGACAGGAGGATCGCAGGTTCAAGCCAGCCTCGGCAATTTAGCAAGGCCCCAAGCAACTTAGTGAGGCCCTGTTTCAAAATAAAGAATAAAATAGTTCTGGGGGTGTAGCTCAGAGGTAGAATGTCCCTGGGTTCAATCTCCACTGCCAAAAAAAAAAAAAAAAAGGAAAACAAACGACAGGAGGCTAACAGTGGGAAGGGTAAAGGAGATTTTTTTTTTTGTGTGGTACTGGGGATTGAACCCAGGGCCATTCTACCTCCAAGATACACCCCCAGCCCTTTTTAGTTTGGAAACAGGGTCTCCTTTCTCTCTTCCTTTATTCCTTCCTTCCTTTTTTATTTAGTGGGGGGCCTTTTTTAAAAAATACATCACTTTTCAAAACTCCTTTTACAGTGGGGGAAAGCTCCTTCTGGTGCAGTAAGCGGAGCCTTGCACTGACTAGGGAGGAGCACTGTCGCCGGGTTGTCGCAGGGCCACTCAGCGACCACCACGTGGCGAGAAGACAGGCGAAGTGCAGTCGCGGCGTGTGCGTCGGGGCGGGGCCTCTGGCAGCGTAGGAGGGCGGGGCCTGGATTGTCCCGCCCACCCCGAGGTCCCGAGCGTGGGTTCCAAGCGGTCATGTCTCTGCCGCGCGTACGGCTGGTGGTCACCGCCGATGACTTCGGCTACTGCCCGCGGCGCGACGAGGGCATCGTGGAGGCCTTCCTGGCAGGAGCCGTGACCAGCGTGTCCCTGCTGGTCAATGGCGCGGCCGCGGAGAGCGCGGCGGAGCTGGCCCGCAGGTGAGGGCGGCCCCCCTGCAGGATCCGGGAGGCTTGGGGCGCCCTGCCCGCGGCAGCCCGTGCTCCCGCTCGCTCCGCCCGCAGGCACAGCATCCCCACGGGCCTCCACGCCAACCTGTCCGAGGGCCTCCCCGTGGGCCCGGCCCGCCACGGCTCCTCGTCGCTGCTCAGCCCCGAAGGCTTCTTCCTCGGCAAGATGGGATTCCGGGAGGCGGTGGCGGCGGGAGACGTGGCCTTGCCTCAGGTGCGGAGGCGCGGCTGCAGGGGATGCTCGCGATGACCCCGAAGCTCCGCCCGGAGGGTGCCTTGAAGTCGTCAGGGCAAGAACGGGCGCTTGGAGACTTGCGTCATTCAAATACGGGAGCACGGTGGCAGAGGGGATCCTCTGTAGCTGCTCCCGAGACGCTAAGGTGTCTGCCTCTTCCTCAAGGTGCGGGAGGAGCTGGAGGCCCAACTAAGCCGCTTTCAGGAGTTGCTGGGTCGGGCCCCTACACATGTGGACGGGCACCAGCACGTGCACGTGCTCCCAGGTGCGTGGATGGTGCTCTCAGCGGTGGGCGGGAGGCGGGTACCCCAGGTGAGGAGATGCGCTCCTGAGCCAGCTCCACCTGCAGGCGTGTGTCGAGTGTTCGCCGAGGCGCTGCAGAGATGCGGGGTGCGCTTCACCCGGCTGCCGCTGGAACCTGGAGTGGACGGCTGCGCGTGGCTGGAAGACCCCGCGCGCGCCTTCGCCTGCTCGGTGGAGCGCGATGCCCGGGCCGCTATGGGCCCCTTCTCCCAACATGGCCTGCGGTGAGCATCCTCCCACCCCACCCCTCCACTCCAAGGGTCCTGGTGCGGTGCGTTCTCCCGGCCAGCTGTGTCTCCTTCACAACCCGTGAAAGGGTCAGGTATCCCCTGGCCTGCCCCACTCCAGCCCTGCCACGCCCCCTGCCGCGCCTTGCTGGCCCACCTGCCCCACCGTTGATGCCCCGACCCCCGCAGGTGGACCGACGCCTTCGTGGGCCTGAGCACTTGCGGCCGACACATGTCTGCTCACCGCGTGTTGGGGGCTCTGGCGCGGGCTCGGGAGAATGTCCCCGCGAGCTACGCCCTGACTGCAGAGCTGATGGCACACCCCGGTTACCCCAGTGTGCCTCCAGCAGGGGGCTGCGGCGAGGGCCCCGACGCTTTCTCCTGTTCCTGGGAGCGGCTCCATGAGCTACGGGTCCTCACAGCGCCCACCCTCAGGGCCCGGCTTGCCCAAGATGGTGTGCAACTCTGTGCGCTCGATGACCTGGACTCCAGGAGGCCACGGGAGCCCCCTGCCAGGCCACTGCGGAACCTTCCCCACGCTGACCCCAACACAAGCACGAATGTTCCCTAGTGTGGAGGAAACGGGCCAGATGAAGCTCCTGCACATCCCGACCAAGGCCTGGAGAAGGGTCTGACTCCCCACGGGGAGACACTGCCAGCTCTGAGCCCGGGTCCTCATGGCCCTAAGTGGCAGCTAGAGTTTGGGCAGCCCCTCTTGGTTGCAAGCAGATGTCATCCAGCCTGTGACATTGGGACTGAGGCTTGCAGAGCATTTGGTGCCAGTTCCTGTTGCCGTGAAAACACCTGACTGTTCAGGGGCAGTGGGCAGAGATCGGTGTGTTAATAAAATACATATGTCTTTCAGACTTGGGTGGTTTACAAACAGTGCCCTGGAAACCACAGAAACAAGAATGGACGAGAGCAACTCCCGGTGGCCCAGACCAAGTCAGTATTCCACAAAAGAGCCGGGAGTGGTGGCGCACACCTGTAATCCAGTGCTCCTGAGGCTGAGACAGGAGGTGCACAGTCTTGAGGCCAGCCTCAGCAACTTAGTGAGACCCTGTTTCAAAATAAAAAATAAAATAGGGTGGGGGAGGTGTAGCTCCGAGGTAGAATGCCCCTGGGTTCAATCCCCAGCACACACACAAAAAAAATCTAGAAAAGATACGCAAGACATTATCAGGAGATCATCTGATCGGGCTGCTTCTTGGGAGGCACATATGGTAACCTCAATATTTATTTAAGAAATCACCTGTTCTGAGTAAGTCACTCCAAGGGACAGGTCTGAGGCAGCCCTGGAAGCTTATGGGATTGTGTTTAAATTTTAAATTTCCAGGAGGGGCAGTCATCTGTGGAGACAGAGATGGGAACCTGGGATTCCTGACTGCACCTGCTGGTGTATGGATGCTCTGCATATAGGGTCCCTATGTCATTTGGATCAAGGGCCCTGAGACACCGGGAGCAGATGGGGAAGGGGAGGGGAGTCTGAGGAGTACCAAGTCCTCCTGCCCCACCCCGGAGGATGGAAAGGCAGATGGAGCACCGCATGGTCCTTCTTGTCTCATTTAATTCCACGTGTCCCCATTTCATAGACCTAGAGGTGGGCGTATCAGAGCAGGGCTTTGAACCTACAGATTCATTTATTTGATGTGCACTGGGCCCTAGCTTGTGTCAGCCCACAGCTTGTGTCAGACACAGCTTGTGTCACTCTCTTGATCAGGTGTCAAGAGAGTGCTCACCTGGCCTGGGGAGCCTAAAGGGACACGTGATTTTCTGAAGGGGTAAGGGTATTTTTTATTTTTTGGTGACACTGGGGATTGAACCCAGGGGTGTTCTACCTATGAGCTACATCTTAAGCCTTTTTTTTTTTTTTTGTGGTACCGGGGATTGAACCCAGGGGCGTTTTACCTCCGAGCTACACCCCGGCCCTATTTTTTATACTTTATTTTGAAACCGGGTCTCACAAAGTTGCAGAGGGCCTCACTGAGGCTGGCTGCGAACCCAGATACTCCGGTCTCAGCCTCCCAAGTACTGGGATTACAGGAGTGCATCACCATGCCCGGCTTTTATTTTTTATTTTGAAACAGGATCTCACTAAGTTACTGTTCACTAGCCTTGAACTCGCAATCCTCCTGTCTCAGGCTCCCAAACCCTGGGATTATAGGCATGGGCAACATCAGCCCAGCTAAGGGTGGGCTCTTGCTCCTCCTTCCTGCCTCCATCCCCACTACTGTGGCTTCAACCCCCTTTTCAGGCTCCATGCTCATCTTCCAAGCTCTCCTTTAGCCTTGGCTCTGGCAGCCACAGCACCCTTCCTGTTTCTTTTCCTTCATGTCTGTGACCAGGAATCATTGAGTCTGATCACACCTGCTGTCTAGCTCCCACCTCCTGACCTCTGCCCCCTGTGGTCTGCACATTCCTGCAGACTGGCTGGCTGAGGCCAGCCAAGGGCGGGCCAAGGGCAGCCCGCTGATGCAGAGGAAGCTCCAAGGGGGGAAAAGATCTGGCTATGCCATTTACTATCCGTTATTGGAAATGCGTAGTAACAGAAGTGTCTTGAATTTCAGACTTTTTCAGATTTTGGAATACTTGTATATATATGAGATATCTTGGAGATGGGACCCAAGTCAAAACATGAAATTATTCTATGTTGCATATACAACTTATACACATGGCTTGAAGGTATTATTTTTTCCTTCTGTGTGCTGTGGACAAACCTAGGGCCCAAGCGTGCTAAGCACCAGTTCTACTACTGAACTATTACGGCTCCCAGCCTGCCTGAAGGTAATTTTATTTTATTATTTACTTATTTATTTTTTTGTGGTACCGGGATTGAACCCAGGGGCGTTTTACCTCTGAGCTACACCCCCGGCCCTATTTTTTATCCTTTATTTATTTATTTATTTTTGCGGTACTGGGGATTGAATTCAGGGGCGTTTTACCTCCGCACTACACCCCTGGCCCTATTTTTTTTTTTATACTTTATTTTGAAACCAGGTCTCATGAAGTTGCGGAGGGCCTCACTAAGTAGAGAGAGGGGGAGAGAGAGAGAGAGAGAGAGAGAGAGAGAGAGAGAGAGAGGAGATAGAGAGAGAGCAAGTTGAGGCTGGCCGTGAACCTGGATCCTCCGGTCTCTGCCTCCCAAAGTACTGGGATTACAAGCGTGCGCCACCACGCCTGGTTTATCCTTTATTTTGAAACCGGGTCTCATGAAGTTGAGGAGGGCCTCACTAAGTATCTGAGGCTGGCGGCGAACCTGGATCCTCCAGTCTCTGTCTCCCAAAGTACTGGGATTACAAGAGTGCGCCACCACGCCGGCTTATTATTTATTTATTTTTCTTTCTTTCTTTTTTTTTTTTTTTGGTGGTACTGGGGATTGAACCCAGGGGCATTCTACCATCGAGCTACACCTCCAGCCCTATTTTTTATTCTTTATTTGGAAACAGGGTTTCACTAAGTTGCCAAGGGCCTCACTAAGTAGCTGAGGGTGGCCGCAAACCTGTGATCCTCCTATCTCAGCCTCCCAAGTACTGGGATTACAAATGTGTGCCACCGTGCCCAGTTTTTATTTCTTTTGTGGTATCGGGGATTGAACCCAGGGGCATTCTACCTCCAAGCTACATCCCTAGCCCTATTTTTTACTCTTTATTTGGAAACAGGGTCTCACTAAGTTGCAGAGGGCCTAAGTAGCTGAGGCTGGCCGCGAACCCACCACCACACCCACCTGGCTCTGAGGTAATTTTATAAAATACTTCTAGTTTTCCTGCATTTCGATGGCAAACCCTCACATGAGATCAGGTGCTGAGCTTCCCACTTGGGGCATCATGCCGGTGCTCAAGTTGCTGGTTTCGGAGCATTTCGGATTTTAGGTTTTCATGTCAGAGATGCTCAAGCCTTTTACTTACCTCCTAGGGTTCTGCAGTGGTTGGATTAAGGAAGTGTGGTGATAGCTCCTATTAAAATGGCATCAGCTCTCAGCTCCCCGTTCTCAGCTCCCGTGCAGTGTGCAGTGTTCAGAGGCGGCGGCAGCTGGCCTGGCTGTGCAGCTCTGAGGCTCAGAAGTGTGGGGTGGCCGGGCATGGTGGTGCATGCTTGTAATCCCAGTATTTGGGAGGTGGAGACTGGAGGATCCGGGTTCGCGGCCAGCCTCAGCTACTTAGTGAGGCCCTCTGGAACTTCGTGAGACCCAGTTTCAAAATAAAGGATAAAAAATAGGGCCGGGGGTGTAGCTGAGAAGTAGAATGCCCCTGGGTTCAATCCCTGGTACCACAAAAAAAAAAAAAAAAAAGTGTGGTGGGCAGGAGGGAGACTTGGGATTTTGCACATATGCTACATGAAGCTGTGGGAATGGCTACTGTCACCCAGGGAAGGAAGGAGGGATGAACAGTTAGAGGCTGAGGAGAGACCTACAGACCTTGAGCATTTAAGAGACAGGAGCTAGCCGGGCGTGGTGGTGCATGCTTGTAATCCCAGTACTTTGGAAGGCGGAGACTGGAGGATCCCGGTTCGCCGCCAGCCTCAGATACTTAGTGAGGCCCTCCGCAACTTCATGAGACCCGGTTTCAAAATAAAGGATAAACCAGGCGTGGTGGCGCACGCTTGTAATCCCAGTACTTTGGGAGGCAGAGACTTGAGGATCCGGGTTCGGGCCAGCCTCAGCTCCCTCGCTCTCTCCCTGTCTCTCTCTCTCTTTCTCCTTAGTGAGGCCCTCCACAACTTCATGAGACCCGGTTTCAAAATAAAGTATAAAAAATAGGGCCGGGGGCGTAGCGCGGAGGTAGAATGCCCCTGCGTTCAATCCCCGGTACTGCAAAAAAAAAAAAAAAAAAAAAGAGAGACAGGAGCTGGGCGTGGTGGCACACACTTGTAATTCCTGTACTTGGGAGGCTGAGAAAGGAGGATCACAGGTTCAAGGCCAGCCTCAGCATGTTAGTGAAACAGTAAACAGTTTAGCAAAACCTTGTTTCAAAATAAAAAAAAAAAGTAAAGGAGGTAGACTGGTGCAGTGGGGCACGCCTGCCATCCCAGTGCTTGGGAGGCTGAAATAGAAGGATTGCAGGTTAGAGGCCAACCTCAGCAATTTAGCAAGACCTTGTTTCAAAATAAAAAATAAGCCGGGCATGGTGGTGCACGCTTGTAATCCCAGTACTTGGGGGGTTAAGACAGGAGGATCATAGGTTCGAGGACAGCCTCAGCAAGTAGTGAGACTCTCATCAACCTAACGAGACCCTGTTTCAAAATAAGAAATAAGGAAGCCGGGCGTGGTGGCGCACGCTTGTAATCCCAGTACTTTGGGAGGTGGAGACTGGAGGATCCGGGTTCGCGACCAGCCTCAGCTTTCTCTCTCTCTCCCTGTCTCTCTCTCTCTCTCTCTACTTAGTGAGGCCCTCCGCGACTTCGTGAGACCGGTCTCAAAATAAAGTATAAAAAATAGGGCCAGGGTGTAGTGTGGAGGTAGAATGCCCCTGGGTTCAATCCCCGGTACCGCAAAATAAATAAATAAATAAATAAATAAATAAATGAATAAGTGAATAAATAAAATAAGGCTGGGATGTAGCTTGGAGGTAGAATGTACCTGGGTTCAATCTCCAGTACCAAAAATTAAAATCTTAAAAAAAGAGAGAGAGAGAGAGAGTTGGGGGGTCATAGACTAGTAGCGGGTCAGGTGGGCAAGGGCCACGTCACAGGGAAGAGTGTGCTGTGGGCTGGTTACTGAGGGTCCACCAGCATGGCTGGGGTGCGGAGTATTCTTAGGCCCAACCTGCTGTGCGGATTGATTCTCATGTATGAAGGCTCTGCTCTGTGCCAGGGCCAGGCGGGGGGGGGGGAGCCCCAGCAACATGTGGGACCATAACAGGGTTCCTAAGCTCCAGTGCAGGTCAGGAAGACCCTCAGAGGGCGGCTCTCTTCCTGAGCCTCGGGGGTAGCCTCCCCACGCTGCTGGGTAAGTCCTTTCCGCTCTGGTCCTCTGACACCTGCCCGGCTCCCCAGGAGCTCTGTGAGCAGAACATGTTCCAGTCACCTCAGAAACCACCATTTGCCAGGCATGGCCTCGGCTCGACTATCTCGCAGTGGCCCTTTTGCCCAGGCTGCCTGTGGGAGGCAGAACAGGTGGGGCGGGCGGAGGAAACTGACTCCTGCCTGGACAGGGCTGGATGGCACGTGCGGGGTGCTGGGCATTGCCAAATGAAAGCTGGGGCGGGGTTTCGCAGCTGCCTGTATCTGGCAACGCAGAAGGCCTGGGCTTGTGGCCACAGGAGCCTCCAGGGTAGGAGGGTGACAGAAGCTGGCTGCAGTGGGCACAAGAGTGATGAAGCAGGCACTTCAGCTGAACAGTGAACAGTGGGGTGAGGATCCAGAAAATAATGGCTTCAGGTTGGGAGCTGGGACCGAGGGGACCCTTGGGAGAAAGTGTGCTGCTGCTTGGTGGGTGCAGCAGGCTCTGGAGGAAGTGTGAAAGCACACCCAGGTGCACACGTCACCCCAGCACTTGGGAAGCTGAGACAGGAGGATCGTGGGTTTGAGGCCAGGGTGGGGTAATTTAATTAGATCCTGTTTCAAAATAAAATCGGGCTGGGGGTACAGCTCGGAGTTAGCAATGCCCCTGGGTTCAACCCCCAATAATACATACACAGGCATTGCTACCTCTGAGCTGTAACCCCAGCCCTTTTTTATATTTTAAAACAAGGTCTTCCTAAGTTGCTGAAGGGCTTGCTCAATTGCCAAGGCTGGCCTAAAACCTGTGATCCTTCCAGATACTGGGATTACAGGCATGTGCCACCACACCTAACTTAAAAAAATAAATAAAAAGGGCTGGGGGTATAGCTCAGGGGTAGAGCACCCCTGGGTCCAATACCCAGTAACGGACGGACGGACGGACGGACGGACGGACGGATGGACGGATGGATGGATGGATGGGGAAGGGGAGGAGGGAGGAGGGAGGGAGGGAGGGAGGGAGGGAGGGAGAGAAGGAAGGAAGGAAGGAAGGAAGAAGGAAGGAAGGAAGGAAGGAAGGAAGGAAGGAAGGAAGGAAGGAAGGAAAGAACAGGGATAACAAGACAGGTACAGCAGCGCATACCTATAATCCCAGTACTTGGGAGACTGAGATAGAAGGACTGCAGGTTTGAGGCCAGACTCAACAATGTGGTAAAACCATTTCAAAGGAGATATAGCTCAGAGGGAGAATGTCCCTGGGTTCAATCCCCGGTACCAAAAAATTAAATGAAAGAATCATCATAGGGATAACAGTGCTCATAGGGCTGTCTTGGGACTCAGTATAAGGCATATGGCATGTGGCATAGGCACACGGCAGCACAGCCCACCCATGATCAAAGGAAAGGACCCTTCTCCTTGCCCCTGGAAAGACACCACAGGAAGCTTCATTCCCCAAGACCAGTAGGCAGTGCAGCCCGGGTCTCATATGGTGTCTGGTTCTAGGAAGGGAACTTGGCCTGAACAAAACAGAGAGCAGTGTTCCAGGTCTGGCTGGCTGCTACACTGTCAGGCCGCTGCACTGTCAGGCACCAGGGACTCTGGGCCAGCTTCCCTGCTGGAACCACTCCCCAAAATGGCCCGGCCCCACCCTCGGGTACACACCTTCATCAGCTCCAGGACCTTGATGGAGCCACCCTTCTCAGGGCCAGTTCTGCCTCTGTAACAGCACTGGGTTGGGGCTAGAGGAAGGACTGAAGCGACAGGCCCATGAATGCAAGCTGCTGTCCCCTCATTGGACACCCACAAGGTCCCTCTGCAGGCTGGGTCATCTGGACTCTCCGGCTTGCCCAGTGTTGATTATACCTTGTCTGTTTCCCTCTGGGGATGCAGGAACACCTCTGTGTGCCTCTTTTGAAAAGGCTGGGAAAGGGGAGCGAGATCAAAGGCCCCAGTCACTCTTTCTCAGCCTCCAAGAGCACAGGACCCTGGCACTGCTCACCCAGAGGAAGGAAGAAGCCCACACAACCAGACCAGTGTTGGAGAACATTTTTATTAAGGGCAGCAGAACGGGATCGCAGCATCTTAGGAAGCCTATTCTCCGCCTTGGTGGAGAGGGGCGGGGGGAGGACCCAGGGCACTTCAAGGAGCCAGGCAGACGTGAATGCCTGAGCCAGCGTGGGTCAGCGGTGGGTGGCCGCTCCACAAGCTTTCCCCTTCTCCAGGGGATCCAGCCTTTTGGTGTGGGTGCAGCCAGGGCTGGCCGCCAGCTTGCTCACAGCCTGCCCCAGGGCACGGCTGGAAGGACAAGTCACCCAGGCTGGAGGGAGGGACACCTGCTACCTTGACAGCCAGGCCTCTGCTGCCAGGGCCGAGAGTCCCTGAGAGGGGCTGCCAGTATAAGGGTGCCCTTCCATGGTGAGCAGAGAGCAGTGAGGGGTGACAGGCAGGCAGAGCTACGCTGGCAGAATCAGGAAGCGATGGGACAGTTTCCAAGAATGGCAATAGTTCTGGACCCAGAGAAGCAATGAGAACAAATGGTAGCTTGTTTGAATAGCTTCTGACAGAATTTGGCATTTTATTACAAATCTCAGTGTGAGTGAAATAAAATCCATTACCACCTTTCTACTAGTGAAGAGACAGACAGATGTGGAAACGCCGGCCCGGTGCTGCTGCCATCCTGGGCAGAGGCATCTCCGAAACCTGTCCCTCGTGTACCTAGGACTAAAGAAGCCAAGTTCATTCGCACGCCATAGGGCCGCGCCTGGACAACTAAACAGTGCACGCTGCCTAACCTACCCGTCACCTGTCACTGCACAGGCGAAACCCAGACCCCACTACATGTCTGTGAGCCCCGGAAAGACCTCAAGTCATAGAACTAAAGTTAAACAGAAAGCAAAGCTTCTTGCAGTCGTCTTCTCCACAGGATCTAGTCCCCCCAGTAGCCGAGCAGGGAAGCCGCCAGCGGGAGAAACAGAGTTGGTGACACTCGGCACTCGGATGGCTGGCTTCCTCGGGGTGTCTGTCAGAGTGCCATGGATTCTCTACTGATTCGGGGACAGTCCCGCTTGCCTTGAAAAGACATGAACATTCAAATCCTTACAAAGTTCGTCTGATGATAAACTCTAAGTTCAATTTTTATTTCTACAAAAAAAGGCAATCAAAACAATATAAAACACATTGAAAGGATATTACTGAGCGAGCTTCACAAGGAGCTTGACTCTGCGAAGGCTGTGACTCCGAAGGGAGGGGGAAGGCCATCTTGTTCCTGGGCTGGGCCAGCGGCTGTCCAGAGGAAGTGGCCAGCAGA
>PVJS01056590.1:7500-12300 GCA_004027185.1 Glis glis | reverse complement strand
TGCCGCAGGTTCTGGTCAGGACTCCGGATCCTGGGGACTCTGCCGAGTGTGAATCAAACTGCTGCTCGCTTTTGTCGCTGCTGCTCCGCAGTGCTGGTTTTAGAAGAGCTCCCTGGCTTTGTTGGTGGCCTGCAAAAGCCGCAACGCCAGTAGCCGTTGGCGCGGTTTGACCAAGATGGCGCCGCTGCCGCTTCTGCCGGCACAGCAGTTCGGGTCCGTGTCGCGCGTGGAGCGAGTCACTGCTCGGCTTCTCTGCTACTATTCTGCTGCTGCTGGGTTCACAGCAGGTCGCTGGCGTCTCCGTTGGTCTTGTGTGGAAGCCACAAGGCTGGTGGCCGCCGGTAAAGTCCTGCCGAGGTGGCGCCGCTGCAGCCGCTGCAGCCGCTGTCGCCGCCGCCGTTTGGTCTGTCAAGTGTGGAGGAGCCCCTGCTCGCTTTCGTCTCTGCTGACCTGCAGCTGCTGATCTTCCCGCAAGTCCCTGGCTTCTCTGCCGGCGGCGCGTGGAAGCCGCAATGCCGGTAGTGGCCGGCGCGGTCCGGCCAAGATGGCGCCACCGCCTTCCCTTAGGTAAGGCGTTTGGCGCTTTTTACTTTCCTCTGTTTTGTCTTCTGGCTCTGATTCCGTCGCGTTTCAAACTTTTCGTTGTTTATTTCAAGCTTGTGTTGCTTTTCTTCTGTGGAGAGGTTTAGTATTTACTTGTAATGAATAATTATGGTCTCTATAAAAAGTAAGATTAGAGACGGGCGTGGTGGCACACACTTGTAATCCCAGTACTTGGGAGGCTGAGACCGGAGGATCCAGGTTCGCGGCCAGCCTCCGCTACTTAGTGAGGCCCTCCGCAACTTTGTGAGACCCGGTTTCAAAATAAAGGATAAAAAATAGGGCCGGGGGTGTAGCGCGGAGGTAGAACGCCCCTGGGTTCAATCCCCGGTACCGCAAAAGAAAATAAAGAATAACAAATAGGGCCGGGGGTGTAGCACGGAGGTAGAATGCCCCTGGGTTCAATCCCCAGTACCGCCAAAAAAAAAAAAAGATTAGTATCTGAATTTGCAGTTACATCATTGTGTAAAAGAGCTACTTCAAAGTGTGGTTGCAAAAGAAACCCCTGGAAGGTGACTTAGTGTTCTCACAGATACGTGCTCTGCTGCTCTCCAAATGCGTATTGAAATTACGCATTAGTACGGTGACTCCGGTTCTGTGAGATGTCTGGGGATCTAGGCCAATTACAATGTTCCTAGTTCTGCCTGTTGTCCTTCTGAGCATCCATGCTGCTTGACAGCCGTGTTTGCCTTTAGTCACCTGACAATAACCTGTCATCTCACTTGCTGGAAATTTGCAGAAAACATTCTGGTTCCCTTTGTTTTGTGTATTGTCTCGGGGTGGGATGTTTGTTGGCTCTGTTGTGTTTATTCATCACTTCGTACATTATTTGTTGTCCTTTACTACTATAAACAGTAAATATAGTTTGGTATTCTGAAAAAAAATAAAAAACGGTTTCTTATTTGATCTATTCCTTCCTTTTTTTTTTCCGGTACTGGGGATTGAACCCAGGGGCATTCTACCTCCGAGCTACACCCCCGGCCCTATTTTTTATACTTTATTTTGAAACCGGGTCTCACGAAGTTGCAGAGGGCCTCACTAAGTAGCTGAGGCTGGCCGCGAACCCAGATCCTCCGGTCTCAGCCTCCCAAGTACTGGGATTACAAGCGTGCGCCACCACGCCCGGCTGTTTCCTTCCGTATGCCCCCATCTTTCCCCACTCCTCCCTTCCCCAAGCCCCTTCCACTATTCTATTGGTCTCCTCGTTTTTATGGAGTCCCTTTTCTTTCTTGCTTTTCTCTGTAGCTTCCACATATGAGAGAAAACATACGTTTTTCTCAGAAAGTCAGAAAACTTGACTTTCTGAGTCTGGCTGATCTCACCTAGCATAATATTCTCTAGTGCCATCCATTTTCCTGCAAATGGCATAACTTCGTTCTTCTCTTTGGCTGAGTAAAATTCCACTGTGTGTATATACATTTTCTTTATCCATTCATGTGTTGATGGACACCTAGGTTGGCTGCATAACATGGCTATCGTGGATTGTGCTGCTATAAACAGGATACGCATTCATCACTATGGTATTCTGACTTTAATTCTTTTGAAAAGATACCAAGAAGTGGGATAGCTGGACCATGTGGTGGTTCCATTCCTAGTCTCCTGAGGCGTCTCCATGCCGATCTCCATGGTGCTCGTACTAATTTACAATCCCACCAATAGTGTACGAGCATTCCTTTTTCCTCACATCCTCGCCATCATTTATTATTGTTTGTATTCTTTTTTTTTTTTTTGCGGTACTGGGGATTGAACCCAGGGGCGTTCTACCTCTGTGCTACACCCCTGGCCCTATTTTTTTATCCTTTTTTTTTTTTTTTGCGGTACCAGGGATTGAATGCGGGGGCGTTCTACCTCCGTGCTACACCCCTGGCCCTATTTTTTATACTTTATTTTGAAACCGGGTCTCACGAAGTTGCGGAGGGCCTCACTAAGTAGAGAGAGAGAGAGAGAGAGAGAGAGACAGGGAGAGAGAGAGCGAGAGAGCTGAGGCTGGCCGCAAACCCGGATCCTCCGGTCTCCGCCTCCCAAAGTACTGGGATTACAAGCGTGCGCCACCACGCCCGGCTTTATCCTTTATTTTGAAACCGGGTTTCACGATGTTGCAGAGGACCTCACTAAGTAGCTGAGGCTGGCCGCGAACCCGGATCCTCCGGTCTCAGCCTCCCAAGTACTGGGATTACAAGCGTGCGCCACCACGCCCAGCTTGTTTGTATTCTTGATGTTTAGAGTTAGATGGAGTCTCCAGGGAAACACACCAAGAGATGTTGTGTGCATATATGAATGTATCACCTTGAATCTCACTATGATGTATACTTACATTGCATCAACAAGATTTTAAAAATATATTTAAAGAGTGGTATCTTAGGCTGGGGTCCCCAGAAGCAGACACTGAAACAAGGACAGGAGTGGAAGTTGTTCCTCTGGGAGGTGATTCTAGGGACCACCTGGAGGGGAGTGGGGACAGGAGACAAGGCAGGGATCAGTAGAGGCTGGGTTCACAAGCAGGCCACCACTGTGGGTGACCAGGGCTCACTCCTGCCTGGAAATGGGGGAGACAGTGAAGAGCACATCTCAGAGCTCTCCCGAGGGAGGCGAAGGTGTGGGGATATTTATCTGCCATTCTCAGCAGAGAATGGTTGGTTGAGGGCTACCCTGCAGGCGGACAATTCCAGTCTGTCCCTGAGGGCCAGGCAGGCTCGGGAGGCCAGACACAGCCTCGGGCATTGCTGCAGGGTTTGTGGCTGGGCCAGGGGATGCTGTGTGCAGAGGGAGGACAGCTCCAGACAGCGCCCTGCCCAGAACGGATTCCGCCTGTAAAAGCTTCCTGGCTGGTGGCTTCTAACCCAGTGTCCTATCATGAGGATGTACTGACCTGGTCCAACAATATTATTTAAAGCATCTGCATTCTTTATTAGAATCTTATTTTTTGGAAGTTGGGATTTTTTATATATACTTTTATTGGTGCATATTAGAATTTTATTATCATTCATATCAGACCAGCTCAACATTTCATCTCCTACTGGAGGAAGGATTGACCCTGCAGAGTGAGCTGTCCTCTTCAGCACTTTGACTAATTTGTCTCTGGAAATGTCCCGGGAAACCTGTTTCTACTTAACTTACTACCACTTGCCCGACCAAGCCTGTCAGCCCCGGGTTCCTTCCTGCCTGGATTTTTTGTGTGACATATTCCAGCCCCAGGAAGATGGAAGGTATTGTAGCCATTTACACAGGAAATGTAATGAAGGGAATAGATTCTGTAGTTGAGAAACCCAACAGACTTTCGGCCTGTTAGCAACAGCAAGAAGCTAGGGCAAAGAAGAGAAAATGCTAGTAGAGCCCAGGGCCTGGGGTCCCCCAGAATAAGCTGAGGCCATGGTGGCCCCAACAGGACAACATCTCTACAGCTGCGGGGAGGGGGGGATAGAAGGATACAACCCTCTGTAAATAGGATCACTCTACCTCTTCTACACATAGGAAAACAGACTCAGGATAAAGTGCTGAAGGTCCTACAGGGTCCAAACCCAGCTAATCCACCTGTCTGCCTGCAGAGCCCATGCTGAGAGCCACTTCACCGTTCTGCCAGGCGGGGGTCACCTCTGGCCCCCAAACCAACCACTCACATCACCAAGCCTTTGCCCTGCCGTCAACTCTCCCTTTGAGGCTTGGCACACTGACATGACCTTCAAATTCCCAGCCTGAACACTCCTCCTCTGTGCTCTTTGCGCATCTCAGCATGCATTACAACTCTATGTGTGCATTGCATGTGCGTGTGTATGCCTGTGCGTGTGTGTGTGTGTGTATGCATGCACGCACGCATGCACACCTCGGGCGCAGGTTCTGCGTTTCCTTCATCTTCGCGTCTACACCGCACACCGTCTGACAGTTGCGCAAGTCGTGCCTCATGAAGGCAGAAAGAGAAGCCTGGGTCTCAGGTAGCTCAGGGAAACGCTTCCAACACCTGGCACCTGCTGAGGGACCCCAGCCACTTCTTGTTTATTAAAAGGGGCCTTTCCCTGCTGGGTGTGGTGGCGCACGCTTGTAATCCCAGTACTTTGGGAGGCGGAGACCGGAGGATCCGGGTTCGCGGCCAACCTCAGTTTGCGCATGCGCGCGCTCTCGCGCACGCTCTCTCTCTCTCTCTCTCTCTCTCTCTCTCTCTCTCTAGTGAGGCCCTCCGCAACTTCGTGAGACCCAGTCTCAAAA
>PVJS01056590.1:0-5000 GCA_004027185.1 Glis glis | reverse complement strand
GAAAAGTCTATTCTTGATGCTTTTGCAGCAGTTGCTTCAAACAGCACAAATATTGTTAATCAAGTGAGAAAGAAGATTCTAGCAAATCTTATGAAGGTATTCATCTTTCATGTGTGAGAATGTTCCTAGGAAACAGGGCACGCTGCGGGGTTCTGGTTCTTGCCGAGAAGCCCAGCTGCGGGTACACACCTCTCCTTTTGTAACTTAGGCGCTCTCGGTGGTCTTGGGAGCTACATTCCAGAATAACTTGGGTCTCCCGCGCAGTATGGAAAGAACTTGGGTGCTTAAGGGGAAAAGCGCTCAGTTGTCTGGAAAATCCACTCTGTGAAACATTTATCCCAAAACCATGGAAGAGGAAGGACAGAGTTTCCTCTCAACCCTGACTTAGATTCCTGTAAACTCCCTTAGCAGATTTGGTGGTTGAGAAACTTCTAACCTTAGTGGAAAAATAGTAGGGAAACCATGGTGATGATTAAACCAAAGAAATCCCTGAAGTATTAAATGGGCAGGAGGAAGAGGAAAAGGAAGAGGAGGAGGAGGAGATGCTTCTGCCACCACCGGTGTGGTGGCACACACCTGTAATCCCAGTACTTGGGAGGCTGAGACAGGAGGATCACAAGTTCACAGCCAGCCTCAGCAATGTAGCAAGACTCTCAGCAACCTAGCAAAACCCTGTTTTAAAAAATATGTATAAAGAGCTGGGGGTGTAACTTGGAGGTAGAATGCCCCTGGGTTCAATCCATAGGAAGGAAGGAAGGAAGGAAGGAAGGAAGGAAGGAAGGAAGGAAGGAAGGAAGGAAGGAAACCAAGGGAGGCAGCCTTTAATATAACCCCCAATGGTCCTGCCTCGTGGTTTTCACATCCTTATCTAATCTTCCTGTGAGTGTGGCTTGGGTCCAATGACTCATGTCTAATAAATAGAATACAGGAGAATCAATGGGATATCTTTTCCAAGACAAAAATAAAAAGACTGTGGCCTCTGTTTGGGACCTTGGTCTCTCTTTGGGTACCTAGTTCTGGGGAAAGCCAAATGTCACGTCACATGAGGCAGACTGTGGAGAGGCCCACACAGTGAGGGGCTGAGGATTGCCACTAACATGGACGTGAGGGCGGAAGCAGATCCCCCTTCAGTCGAGCCTTCATGGGAGACTGCAACCCTGCTGACCTAACCACTTGACTTCAGGGGAGACCTTGAGCCAGAAACTTTGAGCTAAGCCATTTCTTTTATTCCTGACCCTCAAAAACTGTGAGATCATAATGTTGTTTTAAGCCACTATGTTTGGGGGCAATTTGTTACGCAGCAAGAGATAACTAATACACAAATTAAATAGACTGTCAACGTCAGTTTGCACATTCTAAATTGGTAATAAAGAATACCTTCTCATATGTCATTCACCTTCTCTTACCTGTTAGAAATTCTCAAGATCTCACCGCCATGGTTTCAAAGCAGTATTGTCATTTGTTACTGGATTTGCATTGAACATTCAGACCGTGTATTATAATAATAGCTACCATGTGATAGATACATTTCACGTGCCAAATGGAGTATTGGGCACCATAAAAATAAATCCTGCCCCATAAATACTACGTGCCACAAAGGAAACCTATGAGTTCTCTTGGCTGTGGAGCCAGACACCCCAAGGCCCCAGCTCCCAAGGGACCAGTTAATTTTTACTTTTATTGAAAGTATGTGCAGAACATAGAATATAATAGTGCTCTAGAATTTTCCAAGACTTTCCCAAACTCAGTCTATAAATTCCCAAAGCCAAGCTTAGGAAATACATTCAGGTTACTGCCAGAAAATCTTGTTCCCTGAGAGAAGTGAGTCCCAGGCTTACAGGGCAAGGGGACTGTGTCTACTTTGTTAAGCACCTCATAAGGGGAAGGACAAGTCTTCCTTAGGAACACTGGCTTGGGGCCTCTTTCCTGAGCCTCCTCTGGGCCTCACAGTTGACAGCTCAGCCTCCTCCCCTGCTGACTTAGGGTCTCTGCAGAGCAAAAGCCCTAATTCTGAAGCCTCCCGGAAGGAAGGTGAGCTGCAGGGACCCTGGACAGTCAAACACCCGCTGGGCTCGCCTGACTGAGCCTGATTCCTAGATTCTTCCAGCGACTTTGCTGGAGAATAAAGCCCAGGCTCCTCAGCCAGGCCTAGGGTGAGGAGGGAGAGAGAAGTGGGGGAGGGACCTCAGAAGAGAGGGCCCGCAAGGAACAGTGACTTCCAGTCCAGGAGAAGCGCACTTCCTGTGTTCAGCAGAGCCATGGAAGGAAGCCATCTCCTGACTTGGCCCTGTTCATTCCATTCGTTTGGGAATGGTTTTTATTCTCCTTTTCCTTCGTTCATTTAACAAGCTGAAATTTCTACAATTGCCTGAGATCTGATTTCTTGCTTTAAAAACAACAAAACAAAACAAAAAAACATCAAACAACCAGAGTCACGCTAACCACCGTGAGTCTAATGATAATGAGGCGCCTCAGCTTCTGCAGCTGCCTGGATTCAGGTCAGCACCGGGTGGGGCGAGCGCAGGAGGCTCCCCGAATCCTGAGGCGGAGGGGAGGTAACCAGGAACCTGCGGCCTCTCTGGGCGGAGTTAGTCCTCAGAGGGCCCAGAGTGGATGGTTAGAGCAGATGGTCCAGGCTGGCCTGACGCCACTGGGTCTCTCCCAATACCAAGCCAAGTCATTTGGTGTTATTAGTCTCTATTTGACAGAGACACCACTGACGAGAGGGACTCTGTCTTCTTCGGGCAGCACTATCCACCACCATGTTTAGGCAGAAGGTGTTACTGATTCATGACCACGCCATGGTGCTTAGGGCTGACTGGCAGGGTCCTAAGAGGGAACCAAGGGTGGAAAGTGATTTTTCAGGAACAATTCAGTTCATAGCTGCTTATCTAGAATTTCCCCCACCATGACTCAGCCTGCTGGGTGACAGCCCAGCCCTAACGGGTAGAAGGAGTTAACCACCCCTACATCTAAAGGAAGCCGGGAGCCCATTTTGACTGAGCCCTGTGTGTTAGGAGCTGTGCCACAATGTGCGTCAGAATAATAGCTACAACGCGATGAACACACGCTACGTGCCGAGCACTTTGCATATGTTGTGTGGGTCTCGGTTCGGTGCTGAGTGGGATTCTGGTGGGCCTGGTCGTGTCTGGACTGACAAGGAGGAGGCCCCAGCAGGAGTCTGTTTGCATGAGGCCTGGGGGAGAACTCATCCCAAGGGCAGAGGGATATTCATTGCATATATGAGTGGCCCCTTCCATAAGGATTAGTTTCAGCTGAATATAGGAGGGGGGAGACCCCTCAAATTACCAGTAGCTTAAACAACATTGAAGGGGATTTCTTTTTGTTGCTGGTTTTTTTTTATGCAAAAGAGGGCGAGAACCAGTGGCCCAGTGTTGGTCTAGAGATTCCACCATGATATTAGGGACATGGCGTTCGATCTTCCTCCTTCATTGTTCAAGGACATGGGTTCTGTGTACATGTTCTCCTCGTGATCCAAGACGGCTACTGGAGCTCCAGCCATCACGACTCAGGCTGTTGGCTGAAAGAAAGAGGAAAGAGGGCAAAACGAGGCATGCTTTCTGCTGAGTCTGTGCTCTAAGCATTTTTTCTTATGTCTTGTTGGCCAGAATTTGGTCAGATGGACATACCGAGCTTTGATGGAGGCTGAGAAATCTTTGTCTTGTTCCAGGTGGCAAGGGGCCCCGCTGAAAATCTGGATTTACTTCTTTTTTTTTTTTTTGGCGGTACTGGGGATTGAACCCAGGGGCATTCTACCTCCGAGCTACACCCCCAGACCTATTTTTTAATTCTTTACTTTGAAGCAGGGTTTCACTAAGTTGCAGAGGGCCTCACTAAGTAGCTGAGGCTGGCCTCGAACCCAGATCCTCCGGTCTCAGCCTCCCAAGTACTGGGATTACAAGCATGTGCCACCATGCCCGGCTAGGATTTACTTCTTAAAGGAAAAGGAGAGGATGGATTTGTGGATAGGCAAAGAACAACTTCAGCCACGGTGAGCCAGCGCCCGACGGACAGTGAGGCTAGACAAAGTCAGACTGTCTTTCTGCTGGGCATTTGATCAGGGATAGTCCCTCCCACCTGTCTCTCTTTGCGGGTGGTCAAAATTCAAAGGTTTTGTAAATTTCAGGTTAGATTGAGTTAGGATCAATACCAGAATCTCTTATGGTTTTCACCCTTCTCTGAATTCATCCCACCGCACCTACACCAAAGGCCCACGAAAATTAGTTTTTCCTAAGTTGAGACAGAAAGCTTTGCTCTAAGCTTTCCTGTCTTTTAAGATAATCCTTTGTATTTGCAAATTCGCAATTTCCAAAGTGCTTTTGGATGCAGTGGGTCACCCAGAGTCACAATGACTCATGACGAGGACAGATAGTATTTTTCCCATTTTACAGATGAACAGATTATTTTAGAAGAATTAAATAAAGCGAAACGATTGGCCCAGTATCGCACAGCACCCGTGCAAGAGAAGCGGGACTTGGAACCACCTCGGCTTCCCCCACATCCCCTGGAAACCGCAGGGTCTGCGGAGTGACATCCAGGCCTCCTGCCGGTGGCTGTTTGTCCCCGCCGCAGCTTACATTTAAAAGGCAGGAGATTAAAACGATCACTGGGAGAATTGCCTGTAAGCTTTAGTTTGCTGAAGGATAAGCTAGGAAATTGCAGGCTAGTTCTGGGCACAGTCAAGGTCTTTTCATGTTAATAATGTTCTGGAATTCTTGCTACTCAGCGTGGTCTCTGACCCGCACCACCTATATCAATGGGCACATTAAAGCTGGAGACGGCCCACCCCCGGATGATTCAGATGTGGGGCTTCATGATTTCACATTCCCAAACTGTGCCTGGGAAAAAGTGTATTCATTCATTAAGTTAATTTGTGTGTGTGTGTGTGTGTGTGTGTGTGTGTGTGGGTGTGTAGTACTGGGGATTGAACCCAGGGGCATTCTACCTCTGAGCTACACCCCCCAGCCCTATTTTTTATT
>PVJS01056589.1:0-12297 GCA_004027185.1 Glis glis | reverse complement strand
ACTGGGGATTGAACGCAGGGGCGTTCTACCTCTGCGCTATGTCCCCGGCCCTATTTTTTTATACTTTATTTTGAAACCGGGTCTCACGAAGTTGCAGAGGGCCTCACTAAGAGAGAGAGAGAGAGAGAGAGAGAGAGAGAGAGAGAGAGAGCTGAGGCTGGCTGCGAACCCGGATCCTCCGGTTTCCACCTCCCAAAGTACTGGGATTACAAGCGTGCGGCACCACGCCCGGCAGGGTCCTATCTTTCTTACACATTATGTAAGCTTATAAAACCAAGGCCATTACAAGAATAGAATTTTAAAATTCTCTTCCATTTTTCTCATAATTACTAATTATTTCAGGGTTTTAGATTTTATACTGATGATTTGAATAAATCATATTTTTCTGAAAATTACCCATTTATGTCTAAGTGTCTACATTTATTAGTATATTATATAGAATTTTTTTTTTTTTGGTTCTGGGGATTGAACTCAGAGGCATTCTACCTCTAAGTTACACTTCCAGCCCGATTTTATTTCTTATTTGGAAACAGAGTCTCACTAGGTTACTGAGAGCCTTGCTAAATTGCCGAAGCTGACTTTGAACCTGCGATCCTCCTGTCTCAGCCTCCCAAGCACTGGGATTACAAGTGTGCGTCACCACGCACAGCTTATAGAATTCTTATAATTTTACAAATCTCAGTATTTTTAGTTATGCTTTCTTTTAAATTTCTAATGAGTGATTAGCATTTTCTTTTTCAAACTTGCCAAGATTTATCAATTTTACTTTTTTATCAGTCAATATTGCTGTTGGATTACTACTTTTCTCTTTTTAAATTTCATCCTTTATTTTATTTTTTCTTAAATCATTAATACAATTATTTAACTCAGCTATTTTATTTAAGAAAATAACCTAATTTTACAAAATGAAAATATAGGCTGGGCCTGTAATTCCAGTACTTGGGAGGTTGAAACAGAAGGATCACAGGTTTAAGGCCAGCCTCAGCAACTTTGTGAAACCCTCAGCAACCTAGTGAAACCCTGTTTCAAAATAAAAAGTAAAAAGGGCTTGGGGGAGTAGCTCAGAGGTAGAATGCCCCTGAGTTCAATTTTCAGTACCAAACAACAACAACAATAAAAAACAAATACACTGCTTTAGAAATACATTCAGCACAGTGGCACATGCCCATAGTCCCAGTACTTGGGAGGCTAAGGCAGGAGGATCAATTGAAGGTTCGAGACCAGCATGGGTGTTAATTCTTCCATTTATATAGTTTGGTGCACTCCTTCATCCCTAACCTTTCTGGATATTAACAACAACATGGGCTCTTTTCACATTTATGACACAAAGGAGAAATAAGGCAGGGAGAGGGAGATTCACACATCTGCTTGACCAGCAGTCTAAACATAAAGCACCCTCTTTGGTCACTCTGTGATAGTTGGTCTGATTTGTCAACTTGACTCACCCCAGATCATGTGACTTTGGTTGTGTAACAGCGGATTGAACCGGAAGTCCTGCCCTAAATGTGGGTAGCAGGGTTCTGATAGGTGCAGGACTTGGATAAAAGAAGGAGAAAGCCGCCTACAAGGAGCCGTGACTCTTCCTGAAGAGAACACATCTGCTTTCGTTTGAGATCGTCAGTCTGCAATTTTGCGTTTCCTTGAGGAGCTTCTTGATCTTCTGCTCTCGTCTGGGATCCTCGGCCTCCAGCCTTCCAACTGAAGCTTCGCTGTCATTTCTCCAAGGAGTTTCCTTGTCTTCACATCTTGGACTGGACTGAATTGGTGGTTGCTTCAATCCTGGGGCTCCAGCTCCAAGGCTGTTGGACCGCCCGACCGGCTGCTGATTCCTCTGACTCTTCACGTGCGTGCAGTTGAGACTTGGGACTGCATTGTGAGCTGGTCTAATAAATCCTTTTTTTTTTCTTCCCTTTTTCCTTTCTTCATTCTGTGAATTCTGTTGATCTAGTGAACTATGATCGATACACACTCACAGCTTTTAAAGTATTCCACTCCTCTGCATATTTTAGATTATAGTTCTCGGCTATACTCCAACGTCTTATTCTGAGGTTATTCATGGTTTTTGGCCCATTTTACATTTTGTTTCCTATCACAGTTGTGTTTCATACTATATATTCTTTGGAAAAGGAGAGGAAGAATTTTTAAGAATGTGTAGTAACAAAGGGAGGTCAGCAGTATGTTCTCAGCATACCATCTTATACTGGGAGTTTCAAACAGATATGTTTTGGCAGAGATAAATGGACAATAATGCTCATACTTTTAAAGGAAAATATGTTTTTTACTATACTTTTCTTTCTATTGAAGTCTGATCTTATAATCATAAGCATGGGTATTTATGCAGTGGTTTCTAACATTAGATGCACATTATTGACCCGAGGGGCTGATAAAACATCATAGTGTAACCCTGGAAATTCTATTTTAATTTGACTAGGGTGAGAAACACTAACTTAGAAAAAATGCAAGTTTCAGGATCAGAATGAGTTTAAACTGCCACTTACTAAGTTCTGTGACTTTAGGCAAGGGCCTTGGTTTCTTGAATTCCTCAAGCCTTAGTTTCTTAGTTTTTTGAGCCTTAGTTTCTTCAGCTAAAACTGGGTTTACAAGATTGTGATAAAGACCAGGGATAATGTAAGAAGAAAGACTAGCATCAGGCAAGGCAGATAGCAAATGCTTAATATAAGTTACCTCTTCTAAAGTCATTTATAAGTAAGCAGACAAAAAACAAAAACAAAATCAAAACCAAAACCCCCCATGGCATTAAAATAGGATATCAAGTAAAAGAGGACATCCATTCCTATACTAAAATCTTAAATGACTATAATTTAATTCCAAATTATAGGAACTGCCAGTCATTTACTAGATATTCCAAACTGATTGTGACTAAGGGATTTCCAGGGTTTCTATAACATTTTCTATAACTTCCTGGGATTATTTTTTTTTTGCATTATTATTTCAGTGCATCTGACAAAGATCACTCTCTATGTTATCATAAGATTTCTGAGCCATTCTTCAATACTACATTTCCAAATCTGAGAATAAAAATATTAGCAACCCAGCAGAGTATGATGGCGCATACTTGTAATCCTAGTACTTGGGAGGCTGAGACAGGAGGAACATAGGTTAGAGGCCAGTTTCAGCAATTTGGCAAGACCCTGTTTCAAAATAAAAACTATAAAAGGGCTGGGAGTGTAGCTTGGAGGAAGAATGTCCCCTGGGTTCAATTTCTAGTACTAAAAAACAAAAGAAAAAAACAAAACAAAACATACAACAACAAAAAAACACTAGCAATCTGATATGTTTGTACTTGTCTGAATATTTTGTGAGAAATAGACAAGTACTTTTACAGTTACAAGAGATGATCAGAATAACAAGAAAGCTGTGGATCTCAGGAATTAAAGAAATTTCAGTGTCTCCCATGCATGAAATAACCCAATCCTAATTACAACCAGCTGGATACAGCTTCATTTTCAGGAATGCTTGGGTCATTAGCAAAACACAATGGTGCCCATTTGCTGACAAATAAATGTTCTTCATCATTTGTACCATTCAGAAGCATTAGTATACCACTTGGCAAAATATAACCTCTTGATAAGTAATGTCAACTGAATTCTTTAAAATGTTTTAGCTCATTTCCAAATACAATATAATATTTCACCATTTCAACACTAGAAAAAATTTCTATTTCCATAAAAACACTTAAGTGTTTGTAAATTACTAATGATCATATACATTGCATAACAGGACTTACATTCTCAATTATTTATTATAAAAGTAAATCAACAGCTATAATAATAGTAAAATTGACAATAAAAGACCTGAACATTAAGAGGGCCTGACTCCAGTCAAATTCAATATACATTTACATGATAAATTATCTAACACTGATTTTCTGTGTAAAGAATCCCTCAAAAATAAATTTTGTGGCTAATAAGCACACGGAAGTGTTTGCTGTCATTAGACATCAGTGACCTGAAAATTAAAATACTGATTAGATAGCCTTTCACACTCACTACAACAGTTAAGATGATAAAGTGCAACAATTTGATATTGTTACAGTAGAACACATTATAAAGGCATTTAGGAAAAACCCATAGCTAACATTATACCAAACAATGAAAAACTAAAATCTTCTATAAGCTCAGGACACCAAATCTATTCAATGTAATCCTGGATGTTTCCAGCCACAGCAAATTAGGCAAGAAAAAATAAAAGGCATTCAAATTAGAAAGGAAGAATTAAAATTATCTTTACTTGTATATTATATAATCTCATACAAAAATCCTAATGAATCCACAAAAACCTATTAGAGCTAATAAATGAACTCAAGAAAGTTGCAGGATACAAGAGCAATATATGAAAATCAATTGAGTGTCTGCATACTAACAATAATCAACCCCAAAAGGAAATTAAGAAAATAATTCCATTTACATTAGCATCAAAAAGAATAAAATACTTTAGAATAAATGCAATCAAGGAGATCCAAGATTGTATATTAAAAATTATAAACAAATTAAGAAGCTTATGCATAGCAAAGAAAACACACACAGACACACACGCATACAGGGATACTATTCAGCCATAAAAAAGAATGAAGTCATTAGAGTAAAGAGACAACCTACAGAATAGAAAAAAATATTTGCAAACTACATAGCTGACAAGGGGTTAACATTCATAATACATAAGAAATTCCAAAAACTCAATAACAAAAAACCAAACAGCCAGACTTAAAAATCAGGAATGGATCTAAATAGACATTTCTCAAAAGAAGGGATTGGGAAAGTAGCTCAAGGGTTGAGCATGTTCTTAGTATGCATGAGGCCCTGGGTTCAATCCCTAGCCCCTCCCCCCAAAACAAAAGACATCCAAATGTCCAACAGGTATATGTAAAAATGCTTGTACTCACTAACTATCAGGAAAATATAAATCAAAGCTACAATGAAATATCACCTCACTCCAGTAAAACGGCTATTATCAAAAAGAGAAAAGATAACAAGTGCTGGCAAGGAAATGGAGAAAAGAAAAACCTTGCACATTGGTGGTGGGAATGTAAATTAGTATAGCCATTATGGAAAACGGTATGGCAGTTCCTCAAAAAACTAAAAATAGAACTACTATATGATCCAGCAATCCCTCTCCTGAGTATATATCCAAAGGAAATCAGTATGTTGAAGAAACATCTACACTCTAATGTTTATTGTAGCACTATTCACAATAGCCAAGAAGTGGAAACGATCTAAGTGTCTAACATACTTAGTGTCTAACAATCTAGGTGTCTAACAAATAAAGAAAATGTGGTACACACACAGACACACACACATACAGGGATACTATTCAGCCATAAAAAAGAATGAAGTCCTGCTATTTGATACAACATGGATGGAACTGGAGATCAGTTGCATTAAGTGAAATAAACCAGGCACAGAAAAGCAAGTACTATATGATGTCACTCATATGTGGAATCTAAAAAAGTGGATCTTATAAAAGTTAAGAGTAAAATGGTGGTTACCAGAGGCAGGGAAGAGGAGATGGCAGGGAGGGATGGAGAAAGGTTGGTCAATATGTATTAAGCTTCAGTCAGGCATGATGTTATACAACTATAATCCCAGTAGTTGGTAGGCTGAGACAGGAGGATCGCAGGTTTGAGGCCAGTGTGTGGTAACTTAGCTATTTTAAAATAAAAAATAAAATAGGGCTGGGGGTGTAGTTCAGAGGTAGGACACTCCCTGGGTTCAATCCCCAATACCACAAAAAAGAGCTTCAACAGTGGTGGTAAGAACATTCACTGGGGGAAGTACAGTTTCTTTAACATATATTGATGGAGGGACCAGATAACCATATGTAAAAGAATGCAGTTGGATCTCACATTCACATCATATACAAAGTCCCAAATGTAACTAAAACTTTAAAGCTTTTAGAAGAAAACATAGGAGAAAGCTTTGTGACTTTTAATCTGGCATGGTATGCTTAGATATGACACCAAAAGACAGAAACAACAACAAAAACTGTATATCTGATTTCACCAAATTAAAAATTTTGGTGCATCAAAAGACGCAATCAAGAAAGCAAAAGGACAATTTACAGAATAGGAAATACATGCAAATTATATAACTGATAACAGATTAATATCCATAACATATAAGGAACTCTTACAGTCCAAAGCCAAATGACAAAGCAATCAGAAGGAAGAAATAAGGCTAAGGGCAGAAATAACTAAAGTAGAAAACAGAAAAACAATACAATATAAAGCTAATTATTTGTAAAGATTAATAAATTTGATTAATCTCCAGTAAGACTTACCAATATCATAGAAATGAAAGATGAGATACCAAGACAGACCTTGAAGACATTTAGGAAAAGGTAAAAAGGGCAAGCTAGGACAACTCTACAAACTTAAATTTAATAAACTAGATAGAAGATCAATTCATTAAAAATTACAAACTACCAAAATTCTCCCTAGGTAGAACAGATAACCTAAACAGCAGTATAGTTATGAAAGAAATAGCTTTGGAAGTTAAAAACGTTCCACAAGAGGTTCTAGTTTCTGGTTCAACTTGTAAAGAGCTTTCAATTCGCCACTCTGTCCTAACAGGTAAAAAGCTGAACTAACTGAAAAAAAATCAACTCTTCTCAGATCTATAAGAGAAGTGAGGTCACAGGGTGAAATGCTGCCTGCAAAACTGTAGAGAAAGGAAGATACAAAGAATCACAACCAGCTGGGCGTGGTGGCCCACGCTTGTAATCCCAGTATTTGGGAGGCTGAAACAGAAGGATCACAGGTTCGTGGCCAGCCTCAACTACTTAGTGAGGCCCTCCGCAACTTAGTGAGACCCTGTTTCAACATAAAGAATAAAAAATAGGGCTGGGGGTGTAGCTCTGAGGTAGAATGCCCCTGGGTTCAATCCTCAGTACAAAAAATCCAAACAAACTAAACAAAGAATCACAACCCCACTTCTAAAAATGAAATGCTTAGGTGTAAGTCTAACAAAGATCTATATGAGGAAAACTTCAAAACTTATGAAAGAAGTCAAAGAAAAACTAATAGAGGATATTCCATATTATGGATAAAAAGACTCAATATTGTCAAGATGTATGTTCTTCCCAACTTTATTTATGGATTCAATGCAATCCTGTGGCACACACCTATAATCCCAGTACTTAGGAGGCTGAAACAGGAAAATCGAAGGTGTGAGGCCAGTGTATAGTAACTTAGTGAGAACATGTCTCAACATAAAAAATAAAAAGGGCTGGGGTGAGGTTCATAGATAGAACACCCTGGGTTCGATCCCTAGTACCACAAAAAACAAACAAGCAAAAAAAGTTATATTGTAGATATTGGCAAACTAATTCCAAAGTTTTATGTTAGTCAACTTTTTGCTGCTGTGATAAAATATCTGAAAAAAAAGTCAACTTAATGGAGAAAGGATTTATGATCGCTCATGGTTTCAGCTCATGGTCACTTGGCCCCAGTGCTTTGGTCAGGCAGAACATCATGGCCAGGAGCATGTGGTGGAGCAGAGCTGTTCACCTCATAGGGGAAGGCGTGATAGGGATAGAGATAGAGACAGAGATAGTGAGAAGCAGTCCAGGGACAAGATATAAGGGCATGCCCCCAGACCTTCTTCTTCCAAGTAGACCTCACCTCCTGAAGTTTCTACCACCACCCAAGAATGCCATCAGCTGGGGACCACGTCTTTAGCATGTAGTTTTGGGGGGAACATTTAAGATCCAAACCATAGCAAGTTAATATGGAGAAGCGAAAGATTCAAAATAGCTAATATAATACTGAAAAAGAAGAATGAAGCTGGAGCACTGACATTATCAGATTTCAAGAATTACTATAAGGCTACAATATAATCAAGTCAGTGTGGTGTTGGCAAAAGAATAGAGCCGGACGTGGTGGCGCACACTTGTAATCCCAGTACTTTGGGAGGCGGAGACCGGAGGATCCGGGTTCGCGGCCAGCCTCAGCTCTCGCTCTCTCTCTCTCTCTCTCCCTGTCTCTCTCTCCCTCTCTCTACTCAGTGAGGCCCTCCGCAACTTCGTGAGACCCGGTTTCAAAATAAAGCATAAAAAATAGGGCCGGGGGCGTAGTGTGGAGGTAGAACGCCCCTGCGTTCAATCCCCGGTACCGCAAAAAAAAAAAAAAAAAAAAAAAAAAAAAAAAAAAAAAAAAAAAAAAAAAAAAAAAAAAAAAAAAAAGAATAGATAGATCAATGGAACAGAATAACTGGGAGCACAGAAAGAGACCCACAAATAATAGTTGACTGATCTTGGGGAAAGGAGCAAAGGCAATACAGCAGAGAAAATACATTCTTTTCAACAAATGGTACTGGAATAACTACATATCCACATGGAAAAGACTGAATCTAGACACAGACTTTAGACTCTTCACACAAATGAATTTAAAATGAGTCACAGACCTAAATGTAAAATGAAAAACTATAAAACTCCTACAAGATAACATAGCAGAAAATCTAGTAAACTTGGGACTTGATGATGACTTACTAGATTATGACACCAAAGGTATAATCCATGGCAGAAAGAACTGATAAAACGGTCTTCATTAAAAATTAAAAACTCCTGCTCAGCAAAACATATTGTAAAAACAATGAAAACATAAGACACATATTGGTAAAAAATATCTGCAAAAGACATATCTGAAAAGGACTGTTATCCAAAATGTACAAAGAACTCACAACAATAAGAAAACAACCTGACTAAAAAGTAAGTAACACTATGCCAAGAAGTGAAGGTATTATTACCAATCTCACTAGCCTGTGTGGGGAGGGAGGAAAAGAGTGTGGGTGGGACAGAAAGGGAAGTACACAACCCACTCTCTTTTCCTCCCTCCCCACACAAGCATGATATTTAATAGTGGAAGACTGACTGCCCCCCACCCCGGAAAAAAGAGGGGGCAAGGTAAGAATATCTACACTTACATCATTCCTATTCTACATATTCCAAAAGTCCTAGACAGTACAAAAAGGCAAGAAAAAGAAATAACATACCGAATAGAAAGGAAAAAATAAAACTGTTCTATTTGTGTATGATCTGATTATGTACAAAGAAAATTCCAAGGAATCTACCAAAAAATAATTTTAAAAAAGCTTAGAATGAGCCGGGCGTGGTGGTGCACGCTTGTAATCCCAGTACTTTGGGAGGCGGAGACTGGAGGATCGGGTTCACGGCCAGCCTCAGCTCTCTCTCTCGCTCTCTCGCTCTCGCTCTCGCTCTCTCTCTCTCTCTCTCTCTCTCTTTCTCTCTCTCTCTCTACTTAGGCCCTCTGCAACTTCGTGAGACCCAGTTTCAAAATAAAGTATAAAAAATAGGGCTGGGGGTGTAGCGCGGAAGTAGAACGCCCCTGGGTTCAATCCCCGGTACCGCAAAAAAAAAAAAAAAAGCTTAGAATGTTTGAGTATGTGAAGATTTGCAGGATACAAGGCCAACATGCAAAAATCAACTGCATGTCTATAAACAAGTAATGTATTAACAGAAACTGAAAGTTTAAAAATATCTCTCATATTAGCTCCAAAAAGAAAAACAGAAAAAAAGAAATCCTTTGATATAAACCTAATAAAACAGGTATAGGAGCTGTATACTGGAAGTATAGAACACTAATAAAAAAAAAGTCAAAGGCCTAAATAAATGGAGAAATATACTATGTTCATTGGTTAGAAGACTCAACATGGTAAAGATATTAATTTTCTTCAAGATGATTTATAGATTAATATAACCCCAAACTTCTCCTTTTTTACTGAATAATATATTATGAATATTTTCCTATATCAATACATATTCTTCTATAACATCATTTTTTTTGTGTGTGGTACTGGGGATTGAATCCAGGGATGTTCTACCTCTGAGCTATCCCCTCAGCCCTATTTTATTTTTTATTTTGAAACAGGGTCTCATTAAGTTGCTGAGGGCTTTGCTAAGTTGCTGAGGCTGGCCTCAAACCTGCAATCTCTCAGCCTCCCCAGTACAGGGATTATAGGCATGTGCCACCATGCCTGGCTTTAACATCATTTTAAATGACTATATGGTCTTTCATTTTCTGGATTTATCCTAAAATTATCTATTCATTTCTTTGATGTTTAAGTTGTTTCTAGTATTTTCTCTATTATAAACAGGGCTTAGTAAACACTCTCTTAATTTAATCTTTGCACATACCTCCCCCCCTTTTTGGGTATTAGGATAGGAACCCAGGGATGTTCTACCTCTGAGCTATATCTCTAGTCCTACTTTATCTTATTTTTTATTTTGAAACAGGGTCTCATAATTTGCTGAGGGCCTTGCTAAGTTGCTGAGGCTGTGATCCTTCTGTCTCAGCTTCCAACGTACTGGGATTACACCCATGCGCCACTGTGCCTGGACTGCACATTTCTTTATTTCCTTATGATACATTCTCAGAAGTACAATTTTTGGATTAAAGGGTACACTTATTTTAAATTTTTTATATATATTGTCAAAATGCCCTCAAGAAAAAATTTTTCTTTAAATTTTGACTTAAAACTTATCTCCTTTGAAAAGCCTTCTCTGATTAGCCCTTTCCCACTGTTCAGTCTGTATAGCTATTTGGTCTCATTACTGTTACATTTATTGGACTATCAGCAATTACAGCTTTAATAAGATATTATGCCTCTGGGCTATCTGCTCACTAAATGCATGTCTTTAAGGAAATCTAAGAGATCAGAAAATACACAGGGTGACAAACTGATGAGCTATGAAATGGCTAACAAAGTTGGCATGAAAAGATAAGGTATCAGAGTTAAGTGGGTAACACAGTTTTCCATGAAAGAAGCCTATTCTAATCGTTTTTAGATTTTCCCATTGTTCTACTTAGTGTACCCATTAAAGGGCAGTAGCTGTAGGTAGGGTTTTCATGTTCTGTATTATCTCTGGAATTAGTTACTGACAACAGGTGCAAGTTCTGAATATTTTTGTCAAATTCTCCAAGTCCTTAAAAGTTATGTACGCCCACTCTAGATTTCTATCATGCCTCATTTATAAAGTGTGAAATTGAAGGCAACTGATGTCTTCAGACAAACAATCATTCAGAAACACTTTCTGTTGTGCCTTATTTTACTTGGGAAATGAGATCACATACATTAAATAAGTATAAACTATCAAACTATGTATTTTCTGCATTTGACATCACTCACAAAGAATTAGCTAGTACCAACTATGTCTAATACTGTGAGTACATTTCAATTAAGAAAAATTAATTAGCTCTGCTAATTATGAAAGTCACAGGAAAGCCCAGCAGTGGGTACTGTGAATGTGTGAATGTGCTGCCATTTGTTTTTAGGAGTCAGTTGCTGAGAACTTCCCCAATTTTGATTATATGACTCAAGTATATGATATTTTTGTGTGTGTGGTGCTGGGGCTTGAACCCAGGGGCATTCTACCTCTGAGCTACATCCCCGGTCCTAATTTTATTTTGAAACAAGGTCTCACTAAGTTGCAGAGGGCCTCACAAAGTTGCTGAGGTTAGCCTTGAACCTGTGATCCTCTTGTCTCAGACTCTCAAGTCTATTCTGAAAATATTTAAGTAATATATTTCTAAAATTACCACTGGTCCCATGAAGTCTTGCCTCCTTGACTTCCACCAGAACAAGATCTGTTAATTAACTCAGCTTGATTTCTGATGTGTGTTCTTTGTTCAAGCTCCCACAGGCAACTAAATTGTTTTAAGGAAGCTATATTTCTGTTGATATTAATTCACTTCCCAACCTCCAATTCTGAAAGTTGTCTAGTTCTTCCCTCAGTAAATGTGCTTCTCATGAAATCCTTGTTTCAGGATGGGACAAGTGCTGTGACAGATCGTGTTCCACTAACCTGGTTTGCTGTGACGTCTTACTGCTTTTCCTTTTAATTTCTTTTGAGTGAGGAAAGTTTAATACAACAGATATCCAGAATACTTGCAATATAAATTAAGATTTGATTTTTGTAACAAAGAGAAGTTGACCTTCATTTAGTTAATCGGAAATAATACATAGCTCTATGTTCTTTGGAATAGGTTCATTGAACAAAATTCTGATTATTTCAAGTCATTTTTCCTGCAACATTTAGATTTTTTCTCATTCTTTGGTGTATTTAGCACCGTCTGCATCTTCTTGCAGTTGATGTCATTGCTTTGTTTGCTGTAGCACATGCTGCATTATTCTAGTCGGGACTGTGATAACTTGTTGCCAGCCTCACTCAACTCTCAGTTGGCTCTGGGTCAGTTTTGTACTCAGACAGTGTTAACTTAAGAAAATGCTTTGTCTTTTAATCAGAATTGTTAATAATAGTTTT
>PVJS01056588.1:0-12298 GCA_004027185.1 Glis glis | reverse complement strand
GCTCGATCTTCTCGGCCTCCTGCTCTTGGAACTGAAACTCCACCATCGTTTCTCCGAAGAAGCTTTCTGATCTTCACGTCTTGGACTGGGACTGAATTAGTGGTTGCTCCAATCCTAAGACTCCAGCTCTTAGACCGTTCCACCAGCTACTGGTTCCTCTGACCCTCCACGTGCAGTCAGAACCTGGGACTACATTGCTTCAAACTGTAAGCCCATCTGATAAATCCTTTTTTTTAATATACTCATTCTGTGTATTCTGTTAATCTAGAGAACCCTGTCCAATACAGTGAGTCAGTGAATTTCATGCCCAACTGTGAGCACCCTGTTGGAAATGGCTCCTCACCTAGCAAAGCAGTGTGTGGGTATACGTGTGTGCATGGGGGCGGGGCTGCATATCTCCTGTTCTTCTCTGCATTATTACAGGCAAGTGGGCTCCATACAATCTTGGCAACTATGTGAACTATTGGAGAGTTCTCTAACTGGGGGATTTTGACAACCATTCAAAGGATTTGATAAGAGTAGATAACTCCATCCTTTGGTATGAGAGCCAGGTATAACTCAAGTCATAAATTCAAATGCCTGGGATATCCAGGGTGAAATACTGAGGCATAGAGCAGGTGCGATGTCAGGAAAGCCGAGAGCACAGGCACTCAGAAGCCCATCTTCCCCTGAAAAAGATGGCCAGACCTTGCCAAGCTTCCCTCGGGAAGGACTGGTGTGGCACCTGCGCTCTGTGTCTACAGAGGAGTCAGACATCTGGACTTTACTGTGAAGTCTCTGAATTTCTAAATGTTGGCAACTAACTACAAAATTGTCAAGTCCTCTGCCTGTGGCAGGGCTAAGGTTTGCAGACTGCTCTGTGGCAATGTCTGATTTATCACATTAAGTGTAGTAAATATGGGAATGGTGTAAACATGTTCTTGCCAAGCTCTTTCTCACTAAGAATTGACAACCGTCCTTAGCGTGGAGGTCCTGAGAGCTCCTCTGTCTTTCTCTGGATTCTTAAAGAATCACTCCCATTTTTTGTGTATCCGGCATTCATTTGTCCTCAGTGGCCAGTGCCAGGACATGGCTGACCTACCTTGGGTTCCTGCTTTGTAGTTGTAGGAAGTTCTTGTTATTATCTCATTGCCTGACATCTACACTAAATGCTAACAAGCTCTTTAACAATTACAGGCATCTTGGCTTGTCTCTTGGTCTTTCCTGTATGCAGGTCAACTCTTTAGACAGATGGTTGTCAGTGGTACCGTTTGCTCCCGCTACGGTACTCCACAACTCTCCTGCTAGTTACTTATCCTGGGCCTGGCAGCTCTCTCTTCCTGGGGCTTGAGGCTTTCTTTCTGTATTGGAAGCACACTGGCTCTGTTGATTCTCTCTCAGTCCTGGGGTGGAGGATTTGGGCTTCTCATTTAGGGCCCGAGTGGTAAAGCCTTGCCCGTTGTCAGTAACACAGAAGCCACAGTGTTTCTGTATCCTAACACCAGACTTGATTCCCCAGTTCTTGATGTGGGCACAGCATCTCAGGGGTCTGTCGTTAGTGCCTTGGGCTGTGGGCTTATTTTTTCTAAAAGCCATATCTCACTTGCTGGAAGAGACAGAACTTGCCTTTCAGTTGCTTCCTGAAAATGCATAAAAAGGCCACGTAGAGCAGACCCTCGGCAAGGCACTGAGCGCATCAGCCAGGCCTTTAAGGAATTGCCAAATTCCCTGGATCGTGCTCAGTATCTCTCCAGAGCCCTGGACCGAGATCACACAGCTTCCGTCCTGGCATGGTCCAGTTCCCTGTGACTGTGGGCCACTGCCTTGCCTCTCTGGGTCACTGTTTGCCTGTCTTGAAATGGATTGGATGTTAATTGAGCAGTGAATATGGGCTGGGCCCTGTTCTATGACCTAATGATGTGAAGGAGCTGAGACAGACAGGTCACTGGTTTAGTGTGGGGGGGTCAGGCACTGAAGAAATTACTTCAGGCAGTGATAGTCCCCACGAATAAAAATAAAACAAGGTAGGAAGAGAGTGGTACTTTGGAGTGGTGGTCAGGGACAATGACCCCAAGGAAGTGTTTATGGAGAGATAGGAAGGATGTGATGGAGCCCATCAAGCAAGATCTGGCTTCAGAGACTGGGGCAGCTGGAAAAGCATGTGCAAAGGTCCTGAGGCTGGACTGAACCTGGCATGTTGGAGGATCAGTGAGGAGGAGGGTGTCCCTGGCATAGAGTGAACAAGGGTAAAAACAGTGGCAGGTGAATGTGGGGAGGGTCCTAGATCTGAGCACAGAGGACCTCTCAGGTCATTGTGGGATTTTGAAGATGGTTTTAATCTCGTGAGCAGTTACTGGAGGTTGTGAGATACGAGAAATATGATCTGGAAGGGGACCAGGCTGAAGGTGTGGTCCCTGCCATTCTCTAACTACAGGAAGTAGCTCAGGGACAGGAGAAATCCAGGGGCATGGTAATCCACGGTGGTCAGCCCACAGGGGTGTGGTGCATGTGGAGCCCAGTGGGGAGGTGCCCTCTCTACCCCTTCTGCTTGCAGGGCCCATAAAGAGGGCACAGGACCCTGGACAGGCAGCCCCCTGCCTGGCAGGTTCCCTTTGGACTCCCTGCATCTGGGCTGCTGGCATGGGCCTTGGTGTGGAGTCAGACCGGCCTCCTGCTTCATGCCTGGTGAAGCCAGTTTGCAAGGGCGAGCTCAGCCTCCCTGTGGCCTCTGTGGCGGCTTCCTGGCAGGAGCCAGCAATCCGCCTAAAGAGCTTTGCACATTATTAATTGGCGTGCAAATGGGCCTGCCTGCTGCTCCAAGGACTTCTCTTCTGGAAGGCCAAGAGAGGACATGCTCTTTGCAGCAAGCCTTTCCTCTTTCATTCAGCAGGGGCTTTGGGAAAGCAGCAACTGCAACCCTAACAAACCCCAGCAATCCCTTCCTCAGTCACCTAATGACAATCAGGCAGGACTGCAGGGTCTCCCCATCCTGTCCCCAGGGCTTCTGTTCATTTGCACTTCTGCCAGTAGGCAAACAAATCCAGGCTGCCTTTGTGTGCTTGTATGCATGTGTGTGCACACGTGTGTGGGGGTAGGCAGAAGTTTGCTCGTGGTGTGTCCCGCCTTTGCTGCTTCCATGCTGGCTGTTTGAACCTTTGTGACATCCCACCCCACCATTAAGGACTTGATGGCAAGGTGGGAGACTGTGGTGCAGGCTCCCCCGCCCTCCATACCCCACCCCATTCCTCATTGCTCTCAGCCGTATCCCCTCCACTCTTAGCATCATCTGTAGGTTCCACCCATAGCCCTGTGACTGCAGCTGTGACCTCCGTTCCCTGGACTTGGGCTATAGCTTTCCCATTAGGACAGGGTGGGCTTGGGTAGGACCCCTCCTGTGACCCAGGAGACTCCAGCCCTCATCCCCATCACTCATCCCAGATCCCAAGAGCACTTGTGGTGTTGGGTGGGGGAGACTTAGCATGTCACAGGGCCCAAATCACTACCTTACTGGATTTGCAACTCTGGCATTCTCAGGTGCCTCCAAGAGCCTTCCCGAGGAAGCCCGGATCTCTTGGCTCTGCTGCCCTGAGGCCCAGTCCTGGGATTCTGGATTTAACCACTGCCCAGGCCCATAGGGGAGGGTGCTAAAGAGCTGCAGGGTAGTTACAGTTTCAGAGTGGCTCCACCTTTCCTCTCTTTCCTCCCTCATTGCCCCTTCCATGTGCAACCAGGGCCCTTTGTGTTCTCAGACCACAGGGGTGGCTGTCAGGGTTAGACCCCTCAGAGGCCCAGCAGTGGGAAACCTCAGAGGCAAATAAACAAAACGAGGAACAAGAAAAGACTTTGATCTGTGTAATGGGGAACACTATTTGCACATTTAATTCAGTGGCTCTCAGTCTGTTTCCTGTTGCTGCTAGTACATTCCACAGGTTGGGTAAGTTATAAAGAAGAGAGCTGTATTTTGGCTCTTGGTTCTGGTTCAAGGCTGAGGGGCCATATCTGGTGACGGACTTCTTGCTGACAGAGTCCTGAGGTGACACAAAGCATGGCAGGGTGAGAGTCAGGGACGACCTGTGTGTCTCTTCTGGTCTCTCTCCCTCTTTTTATAAAGCCACCAGTGTCCAATCATAGCGGCTCTGCCCTGATGACCTTGTCTAATCCTAATCACCTCCCAAGTCCCCACCTCGAAACAACACAGTTGGATTAACTTTCCATCCTCCCAGTACTTCCCAATGGAGATTAAACTCCAAGATGAGTTTTGGAGGGGACAGACCATATGCAACCACAGCAGTGGCCCGTTACAAAAATGGTGACTTCTTGTTCTGAAGGACAGTGTCCTTCAAAATATGGCTGGTTTTAGCTTCTAAAGGAAGGTAGCTAAAGGGAAGTTGTATAAGCTGGCCAGGCACCCAAGTGGGCTCCAGAGCCAGGGAGAGGCTGTGCGGGAGGAGTCTACCCCCAAGACTGTGCGCCCTTCTTTTAGTTGCTGGGTGTTTCTTCCTATGAGTGAGGGGCCAGGCTCAGGATGGTTGCCTGCCCCTTGAGAAGCAAACACATCCCTGGTTCACTAGTTGCTCTTATTGTGCCGGTATTGGAAAACTGCTCTGATATTAATTTCTAGTAAAATGTAAAAGGCAGTCATTAAGGCAGGGAGAGGAGGTAGCTCAGTACATTCCAAGAGCCCCCGCTCCCTTCTCTTCTGCCCCTTTGTTCTAAATGATTAACCCATAGTAAGAATGTAAAGACAATTGAAGCCTCTAGCCTTAGAAGCATGTAGAGACTTAAGAGCACCATAGAGGCAGTTAAGGCTTTAGCCCTGAGATCACAGTACACAGCCACACTGGCTGTAATCAGTGCCTCTGTTTCCCTCCTATTCTTTGTGACTCGGCCTCAGTATGAGAAAGGCAAACTCCATGTGTTACATCAAAGTGCCCATAGTGGATAGACAACCAATACAGCCCAATACAATAGGGGTAGAAACAAGGTAGATGAGTGACCTCTGCACTTAGTAAGTGCACTTAGTAGACTAGAAGGCACCACCTGCCTAAGGAATAAGTTATGCCTAAAAAATAAGTTACTAGCTTGCTGCCTTGGTAATGCTGATAAAACCATACCAATGTAAAAATTATATTTAAGGGGCCAGGGTCGGAGGGAGGGGCAGAGTTCCACTTTCGGACTCTCCAGCTTGTCTTCCAGGCACGCTGCTTTTCCTCTTCTCTTTTTCTATTTCCTACTGACTTTGTAATAAAATTTTGTTAAAGCTGCAACCGAGCTGCCTGTTAGTTTTTAATTCCTCTCTTCAGACGATCTGATCTGAATTGGAGGAAAGAATCCACAGCGCCGCTCCCACCATAACATTATGAATGTACGGGGAATGACCCTCTTCTCTGACAGAGGGCTTTAACCCTGGATCAGCATATGGGATCTGTCCTCAGGGTGGTGGACAGTGGAACCAACAGAAAGAGCAAGGGTTTGGAGTTAGGCTGCTGAGCTCACCTTGGATCCCTTGTAAAACAGAGAAGTTCCTGGGTGTGCTGGTGCATGCCTGTACTCCCAGTACTTGGAAAGTTGAGACAGGAGGATCACAGGTTCGAGGCCAGCCTCAACAACTTAATGAGGCCCTCATCAACTTAGCCTGTTTCAAAATAAAATAAAAAGGACTGAGGGTGTAGCTCAGAGATAGAATGCCCCTGGGTTCAATCCCAGTACCTAAAAAAAAAAAAAAAAGAAAAATAGAAGCTAGTTCCTGCTTATCCCCAGGGCTGTCATGAAGTTAAAAGGAGAAGATGTATGGAGAAGAGCCTGGCCTACAGAAGGTGGTTAAGAAATAACTTTAGCCTTTTCCCTCCCATGGCATATGGTGCCCTCTGGCCTGCCACTCTGTTCAGAGCTGGGCTATTGCTGCTGCTCCCATTTCCTAGATGCAGAGACTGAGGCACTACAAGGTTGTATTTGGGATCCTCCAGTGAAATATTTCCAAAGAAATTCAGGGTGAGGAGCAGGCTTGAGGGAGAGGATCTTCAGAGTTGACCATTTGAGGTTAGAATCTAGGTACTGCCCTTAGGGCTGGTGGCCATCAGCAAGATATAAAACTGCTCCAAACTTTTGTGTTCTCATCCTTAAGGCAGGTAGAGTGACAGGACCACTTATAAGGATGTGACAAGAGTTCAACAAGAGTGCATTCGATGTGATTAGGACAGTTCCTTGTGCACATTAAGTGTTCAGTAAATGTTCTTGGTATTCCTGTGGTAATGGTGATGATAAAGATGATGGTGATGTGATCAGATGATGACATGGTGATGGTAATGGTAAGGATAGTGATGATGATGGTGGTGATGGTGATGATGATGATGGTGATGGTCATGATAGTGATGGTGCTGATGTTGATGATGGTGATTGTGATGATGATGGTAATGGTCAGGAAATTGATGGCAGTGATGGTGATGTTGATTGGTGATGGTGATGATGATGATGGTGATGGTCACAATAGTAATGGTGGTAATATTGATGATGGTGATTGTGATGATGATGATAGTAATGATCATGATAGTGGTGATGATGATGGTGATTGTGATGATGATGATGATAATGATCATGATAGTGATGGTGCTGATGTTGATGATGGTGATTGTGATGATGATGATGGTAATGGTCAGGATATTGATGGTGGCAATGGTGATGTTGATTGGTCATGGTGATGATGATGGTAATGGTCATGATAGTGATGGTGGTGATGATGATGGTTATTGTGACGATGATGATGATGGTAATGATCATGATAGTGATGGTGATGATGTTGATGATGGTGATTGTGATGATGATGATGATGATAATGATGGTAGTGGTCATGATAGTGATGGTGATGATGTTGATGATGGTGATTGTGATGATGATGATGATGGTAATAGTCAGGATATTGATGGTGGTGATGATGATGTTGATTGGTCATGGTGATGATGATGATGATGATGATGATGGTAATGGTCATGATAGTGATGGTGGTGATGATGATGGTGATTGTGATGATGATGATGATGGTAATGGTCAGGATAGTGATGGTGGTGATGTGGATGCTAATTGGTGATGGTGATGATGATGGTAATGGTCATGATAGTGATGGTGGTGATGTTGATGTTGATTTGTGATGGTGATGATGATGATGATGATGATGATGATGGTGGTGGTGGTAATGGTCATGATAATGATGTTGATGGTACAGCCTGTGCTTCCCATCAGAACCACTTTGCCTCTGGCATGACATTTATCTTATTTGGAAATACTAGTAACCCAAAGGTCTCAGCTCAGTAATGGAATGCCCAGAGGCTACTGTTGTTCTATTTCTGTATGGGGATGGTGGTTTAGAGGTGAGGACTCCTTGCTATGTGAGGTCAGTGAGGGGCTAGAGGATTCCAGGCCCCGTGGTTGTGGGGTCTAAATGAATGTTTCAGACATGTTAGAGCCAGGAACTTCAACATATTTAGGAGGGAACTGAACATCCTTCCTGGTGCCACAATGGGACCAGAGCTGTGTGGAAAATGGAAATAAAATTTGTTGCTGGAAATAAAATTTGTTGCTGGAAGTGATGTTTGTTCACTGCAGTGGCTCTGATTTGGGGTCTCTGTTCTTGTTACCTATTGCTATATGATAAACCACCCCAAAACTCAGTGGCTTGAAACAACAATCATTTTAATATCTTTCATGTTTTTCTTGGGTCACAAATTTGGTAAGGGCTCAGATGAGTGGTTTTGGCTGAGGATCTGTAATGTGGTTCCTGTCAGGACCCTGAGGAGTGCAGGCTGGGCTATCATCCTCTTTGTTTGGTATCCTTGAATATAGTAATTTGGATTTCCTCATAGCATGGTGACTTTGGGGTGATAGGGCTTCTTATGTATCTTCTCAGGGCTCAAATACGAATGATTCAGCAATCCAGGAGGAAGCCTGGGCCTGTCCATCACAGAGTTCTGGCAGGATCCATGGGCGAGAAGATGGGCTAGAGTGGGGGCACTGTGTCATGTATTTGGCTTTTGTGGTGTGAACATTTATGATGGTACCATTTGAGAGTGATCTAAGGTGACTGAGAGGAGGCAAGGCAAAGAATGACATTGCAATGCTTAAGAATAATGCTAAAGTAAGAGTTGTGAGGTGGTTGGAGAAGAGGGTGCAGTGGAAGAATGGAAGCTCAGCGTGGGGCTCTCTTGGGCTACAGTGAGCTCAGAGTCTCCTGCCTGACTTGCTGTGCTGCCTCCATATTGTCACATCTCAGTGTCCCTCACTCCTCACAATTGCTCTGACTTCATGTTATGGAAGGAAATGGAAGTCACGGAGGGATGTAAGACTCAGGGACCTCCCAAAGGACCTGGACAGATGTTGCAAGAAACCCACAGGGACAGGTGTGGATCTGCATGCACTACAGAATGAGAGAAATAGCCCATGCCAGGGCCAGGTGTGCCAGGAGCACAGCTTTAATCTGGGGAGGAGGCACACTGCCTGGAGGACAGTGGCAGCCTGCAAACCAGATGTTCAATTTGGCATTCCTTCCCCATGACAAAGGTACTTCTCATTTAAAAAATGGTATATCTAAGCCTGGTAATCACAGAGTTAGAGCATAGTTACATTGAAAGTGATATTTTATATTTATGTCCAAACTGGAAATACCTTGACATTAATTATCCTGTTATAATTAAATCTAGTAATCCATTACATTGCCATATAATGGAATGTGGTTATATAGGACTCTAGTGAGGATAATGGAGCTATGAAGGGTAGAATTTATAATTTCAAATCCAGGCACAAAGGCCCTAGATTGTTGGCCATGATTTTCACCCCCACCTTCCCCCCTAAAGTCATTTACTTATCGTTAAATAAATATTTGTTGAAGATTGGTGCTGGAGAGACACAAGTGAGAGCACTTGTCTGTTCTCTAGGAAACAAAGCAGCGATGACAGTATAGGAGAGATGTAAGTGCAGGGCCTGTGGAGGCCTCCTCCAAATCCTCCAAAGCTGATATGTCCATCTTGGGGTGTGAGAAGAGGAAATTTCTATAGGAAGTCATGTTTGAGCTGAGTCTTGAAGGGTAGTCAAGAGTCAACCAGGGAAAAGAGTAGGGAAAGGACATCCCCGGTAACCCAGCAAGAGGCAGAGCATGGAAGGTGAGAGTAGGGAATCTAGAGAAAGAGGAATTTTTGTGGAAAGAGCAATAGGTATATAACATGGTAACATCAAGAGAGGGATGTGGAGGAAGAGTACTAGGCAGGGCTTCTGGGGAAGACCCATATGCCATGTGGGGGGCTGGAGAAAAATCTTACGACAGTGGGAGCCATTGCAACATGGGTGTGCCTCGTCACATCAATGTTCCTGAAAGCTCTGGGTGACCTCAGGAAAAAGGATGGATTGGATGTGTCACCTGGGTCAGGGAGGAAGGATGGTACCAATATCTGTGTGAGCTAAGGTAGGGCTGATTGGGGAAGAGGGAATATTTTTTTAATTTCCATTTTTTAATGTTTTTAAAAACATTTTTATACTTCTATTGGTGCATTATAGTCTCATATCATAATGTAGTTCATAGTGATAGTGACATACATGCACACAGCACTTGGTGGGCTTTCCCCCAGCTCCCTTCCCATTATCCCCTTCCCCATACAGGATATTGAGATTGGCATTGATATTCTCACATATGCACATAATGTCAATGGAAGTGATTCCTTCATTGATCCTCCCTCCCCCGCTCTTCCCCTAGACCACCTCCCTGGCTCCACTGAAGTTTCTCCTCCATTATTTGAAGTCTCTCTGGTATCCCAATTACTCTCTAGCTTGCACATATGAGAGAAAACATATGACCCTTAAATTTCTGTGACTGGCTAATCTCACCTAGCATAATGTTCTCCAGGTCCATCCATTTTCCTGCAAATGATATTATTTTGTTCTTGACTGCTGAGTAGAATTCCATTGTGTATATATCCCATAATTTTGTAATCCATTCATCTGTTGATGGACACCTAGGTTGGTCCCATAATTTGGCTATTGTGAATTGTGCTGCTATAAACATGGATATGCATATATTAATATGATTTTTTTATTTCAGTCCCTTTGGAAAGATACCCAGGAATGATATAGCTGGATCATATGGTGGATCCATTCCCAACTTTCTGAGAAATCTCCACGTTGATCTCCATAGTGGCTGTACTAATTTACAATCCCACCAACAGTGTGTAAGAGTTCCTATTTCCCCATATCCTCGCCAACATTTATTGTTGTTTGACTTCTTGATTATTGCCATTATGGTTGGGGTTAGATGGAATCTAGTTTTGATTTGCATCTCCCTGATTGCTAATGATGTTGAACATTTTTTCATGTATTTATTCACCATTTGTATCTCTTCTTTTGTGAAGTGTTTATTTAGTTCAGTTGCCCATTTCTTGATTGGGTTATTTGGTTTTTTTAGAGTTGAGTCTTTTAAGTATGTTGCATATTCTAGATATTAGTCCTCTATCAGAGGGATAGCTGGAAAAGATTTTATTCCATTCTGTAGGCTTTTTTAGACTGTTGATGGTTTCATTTGATGAGCAGAAACTTTTTAGTTTAATGCCATCCCATTTATTGATTCTTGTTTTAATTTCCTGAGCTTTGGGGGTCTTGTTGAAGAAGTTTCTACCTGTGCCTATATATTGTAGTGTTGGACCTATGCCCTCCTCTAGTAACTTCAAAGTCTCTGGTCTAATTTCCAGGTTTTTGATCCATCTCGAGTTGACTCTTGTGCAGGGTGAGAGGTAAGGGTTTAATTCAATTTTTCTACGAATGGATAGCCAGTTTTCTAAATACCATTTGTTGAAAAGGCTGTCTTTTCTCCAATGTATGCGTGTCTGTCACCTTTGTCGAAAATCAATTGGCTACAAGTATGTGGATTTGTTTCTGTATCTTCTAGTCTGTTCCATTGGTTTTGTGCCAATACCATGCTGTTTTTATTACTGTAGCTCTGTAGAATAATTTGAAGTCAGGAATTGTGATGCCTCCTGCTTGGTTCTTATTGCTGAGAATTGCTTTGGCTATTCTGGGTCTTTTGTTTCTCCATATGAAATTTATGATTGATTTTTTTCTAGATCTGTGATGAATGACATTGGTATTTTGATAAGGATTGCATTGACTCTGTAAATCACTTTTGATAGAATGGCCATTTTGATAATATTTATTCTGCCTATCCAAGAGCAAGGGAGAGCTTTCCATCTTCTAAGATCTTCTTCAATTTCTTTCTTTAGTGTTTTATAATTTTCATTGTAGAGGTCTTTTACCTCCTTGGTTAGGTTTATACCTATATTTTATTGTTTTTGAGGTTATTGTGAGTGGAATTGTTTTCTGAATTTCTTTCACAGTGGATTCATGGTTGGCATATAGAAAAGCTACTAATTTTTTTTTAGGTTGATTTTGTATCCCACTACGTTTCTGAATTTGTTAATCAGCTCTAGTAGTCTTTTAGTTGAGTTTTTTGGGTCTTCTACATATAGGATATTGTCATCTGCAAATAGAGATAATTTCAGTTCTTCTCTTCCTATTTGAATTCCTTTGATATCCGTCTCTTGCCTTATTGCTCTGGCAAGAGTCTTGAGGACTATATTAAAAAGGAGTGGTGATAGTGGGCATCCCTGTCTTGTTACTGATTTTTTTTTTCTCTATCACTTGTCGATTTATTCTTTTTTCTAACATGCTTTTACTGGTGCATTGGAGTCTCACATCACAATGAATATCTATTTGATGTTTACATACATTCACACAGCTCTTAGTGCCCCCCACCTCCCCCTACCCATATGAATTACCAAGAATGATGTTGGTATATTCTCACATGTACACATTGTTTATGATAGTAATTCCACTGATTCACTTCTTTCTTGCCCTTCCTCTTCCCTTGTACCACTTCCCTTGTCCCACTGAGGGTTCTCCATTATCAACTGGAGTCTCTTGTGTGTCCCCACTACTCCCTAGGTTGCACATATTAATGAAAACATATGGCCCTTTTTTTTGGTGATTGGCTGATCTCGCTTAACATAATGTTCTCCAGATCCTTCCATTTTCTTGCAAATGATGTTATTTTGTTCTTCTTTATTGCTGAGTAGAATTCCTTGTGTGTATTGTATTTCCCACAATTTTGTAATCCACTCATCTGTTGATGGGCACCTAGGTTGGTTCCATAATTTGGCCACTGTGAATTGTGCTGCTATGAACATGGGTATGCATATATTACTGTAGTTTTCTGGTTTCAATCCCTTTGGTATGATACCCAGTAGTGGTATAGCCGGATCATATGGTGGGTCCATTCCCAGTTTTCTGA
>PVJS01056587.1:0-12300 GCA_004027185.1 Glis glis | reverse complement strand
AGGGTGAGGCTGAGGAGCACTGGGCCAGGTGTGCGGGGAGAGGGGTGACGGTGCCGGGGAAGGAGAGAAGGGTGAGGCTGAGGAGCACTGGGCCAGGTGTGCGGGGAGAGGGGTGACGGTGCCGGGGAAGGAGAGGAGGGTGAGGGGTGCGGAGCACTGGGCCAGGTGTGTGGAGTTTCTTGGTCAGAGCTGACTGAGGGATTCCAGCTGGGTCTTTCTAACGAGAAGCGTGAGTGCGTGGCTTAGCGCCGTGCAGTCAGTGCCGGCCCCGGGTGAGACGATTCTGAATTCACATCTGTTCTTTTACTCTGAACGTCACTGCGGACCTGACCCTGGACTCTGCAAACCTGCGAGTTCACACTCGCTCGACAGTCTTTATTCAGCACCAATCTGTGCGTGTCTTTGTGCTCACCACTCAGGCACACAAACCTCTGAGGTGCAGAGAATCTCTGCCCCGTGAGAAGATGAGATGGAGGATTTCAGCCTCGAGGGCAGGGGACTGAGTGAGGCAGGTGATGGGGGCGTTTGCGACACGTTGCAGGATTGAGTTAACATGTATTTCCTTCTCCATTTATTTTTCCTCCCCTACCAGAGTCTCTGGAGTCTAGGCACCTTGAGTTCTGAGCGAGGTACTGAGGAAGCCCATGTTGGCCTGAGCAGGACGTGCCAGTCCTGGCTTGGAGAGTGCTCCATCTTGGACTCATTGCGCTAATTGCTGATGCTGGCTTTGAACCTGCGATCCTCCTGTCTCAGCCTCCCAAACACATGGAATACAGGGGAGTACCCCCATGCCAGGCTATGTTTCTCTCCCCCCGCAACCCCCCCACAGATTGGTTTGGGGCCTTCTTGACTCTCAGAGCCTTTCTTTTACTTTTCTGTCTTCTTGATTCTCTGTGGTGCACCCTGAGCAATTTCCTAAGGACAGTCTTCTGTTGGCTAATGGTCTCTTCTGCTGTGTCCCCTCTGCTGTGTGGCCCACGCCGTGGGGTCTCAATGGCCTTGGATGGGCTCTCTATGTTTTCAGACTGATGATGGAAACCCTATTGGTCCTTATCTCACACAGGATTTAGAGAGATTTCATAGGATTCAGACTCAAGTCAAATTCAGCTGGGCAAAACACGCATCTGACTAGGGGTCAGGAAAATCCTCTGGTGACTATTTTGAATTTGGGCCTGTTGCATGTTGGATCCGAGGGCCAATCCAGGTACTTCTTGGGGCGAGAATAAATCCCTAGATACATTGAATTGGCTTGTCTGAATATCTGTGTTACAGCCATGTCTTAGATAGACATGTGCATGGTGGTCAGACAACAGGTGTGAGTCTGACCCAGGCACAGTGTTTGGGGCAGTGAGGACTTGGAACCAGGGTACAAGAGAGGGGCCTCGGCAGAATGGCTCATCTCCCCTGAGCCTCAGTTTCCTCCTCTGCAAATGGAAACAAGAACACCCAGCTCCCGGTGTGTCCTCAGACACCAGCAAGAAGAGGCCCTGACCACAGCTGCTTTCTTGTCCTTTAAGCACAGGGTGCTCTTGGTTGGTGATCTCTCGGACTGACAGATAGTTGGTGAGTTTGGTGGTTTGGTAGCTTTGGGATTTCACATTTGGGTCTTTGGTTTGGGGTCCCTCCCTTTTTTTCTTTTATTTCATTTTATTTTTTGGGTTGTTTCTTTTGAGTTCTTTATTTTTTCTTTTTAGCTAGCATCATTAATTGCTTTTCTCACAATGTCTAGTGAGAGTAGTGAGGTTAGGCCAGGGCCGCAGGGTGTTGAAGTCAGCTCCTGCAATGAGGGGACCTTCACTGACCAGTATGGGGTCCTGGGGGGTCATTGGCCAGGGCAACTTTGCCCAGGCCAGACTGGCCCTCCATGTCCTCACTGGCACAGAGGCACTTGAAAGTCCTGCCAAAGTTAGCACAGACCTTCCATTTAATTAGATATAGCCAAGGCTGGCAGCACCCCAAAGTGGGCCAGCTGTTTCAAGGGATGGAGGCCATGGAGCACTTCCACCTGGTGATGGAGCACATGAGCGGGGCGGCTCCTGTAGCACATCCTGAAGGACAGTGGTTCACAGGAGGAAGAAGCCCTCTAGTGCTCAGGCAGATGGCATGCGTCCTGCGCTACTGCCACAACCAAGGCATCGTGCACAGGGACCTGATGCCGGAGAACGTCCAGCTGGATGCAGCAGGTAACATCAAGGTGTGCGACTTGGGTCTGGGGGGTAGGCTCAGGGTTGGGCAGAAGCTCAGCATGCCCCAGAGCTCTACGGGGGGAAGAGTATAACGGCCCTACAGTGGCTGTCTGGAGCCTGATGTCACTGTCTACTACATGCTCATGGGGGACCTCCCTCATCCGCCCGTTGTTAACCGTGGACCCAACACAGAGGCCCATGGTGTTACAAATCATGGGGCACCCATGACTGAGCCAGGGGAAAGGTATTCTCCCAGGCAGTCCAGTGAGCCAGGCAGTTCCAGGAGCAGCTGGAAGAGGGTAACTAGGACGATTGCGCACTGACTCCTGAGCTCATGCTCCTGTGTGACAGCCCCGAAGACAGGCCCTGCCTTCATAACAAAGTGTCCCAGTGAAAGACCAGAGCCGCCCGGGTTATTCAGAAGGAGAGTGGCGCCAAGGACACGGGACAGCTGAGCAGAGTTGCAGACAAGCAGGTGGCCAGGCAGCGTTTTCTTATGCATATTCTTTTATTAAGTCACTTCCAATTGATAAGACAATTATATACTTTTATGAGGTACAGTATGATGTTTAATCTATACACCTTGTGATGATTAACTAGTGCTAATTAACATCTCTCCAGCTAGGGGGACTCTGATGTCACAGCATGGACATCATCAGCCCTGGCCTGAAACAGCTGCAGGAAGGAGGAGCTAAACTGCCTCGGGCTGCTCCATGTGGATTCCTGTCAGCAGGACACCAGGAGTTGCCTGGGGATGAGGGCAGCCTCTGCTCTCACCTGGGAGAAACCTCAGAGGCTGTTTCTCCTGGGAGAGAAAAATGTGATTGCTTATTTTGTATTGGTCCTCTGCCATCTCTGAATCAATGGGATTTAGCTTCTTCCATTCTGGAGTTCATCTTTGGGCAGGGAGGGAGTGCTATTTTTAGGTTTCAGGGCTTGGAGCTAGAGAAGCATGCACCCTATCTATGCTCCATGATTTTCACTTTTTAAGTAGTTTGATGTTTATCTTTCATCTTTCCCTTGACATACTATGTGTATTAGAACCTGTGGAAATTTCTAACTCCTCTGCCTTTCCTGAAATAAATGCTTTTGTTTGTGAGTGCATGGTTGTTCAATTGGTTAGATTTGTGCACTTGAGTTTGTTCAAAATGTTCGAGTCGTGGGAATCGTCCAGATGGAAACTCCAGTTTGATGAATCTGAGCCACTTTCCTATAGGCTTACCTTGCTATGACTGATGAACTTTTCTATTTATAGTTAAATTAATGATATATTTTTGCATCAGCAATTTGAGGAGGGTGGCAGGTGGTGTGTGCGAGCTTCCCGGCCCTATGCAGCCAATCTGTCGATCCTTAGCTACTGCTCCATCTTCTGTTGGCTCTTAAATCTCATGGGAGTTATGGTACAGGTGTCCTTCAAATAGATCGCCCTAAAGAAATTGATCAGGGTACACCACAGAGAATCAAGAAAATGGGAAAGTAAAAGGCTCTGAAAGTCAAGAAGAACCCAAACCAATCAGATTCTGAGCAGGGAAGAGGGAAATGTAGCCAGGAATGGGGGTACTCCCCTGTAATCCCAGTGCTTGGGAGGCTGAGACAGGATCTCGGGTTCGAAGCCAGTGTCAGCAACTTAGCACGGTGGGCCCAAAATGGCCACATCCAATCAGTGGAGGGCCTGAGTAGGGCAAAACCTGAGCAAGAGATAATTCTCACTCTGGGCCTGACAGTCTTCCAGCGGGGACCTCAGTGTCCTGGAACAGAAGCAGAGGCTCTGCCTGGGCCGTGAGCCTGCAGCCTTCAGATTGAAACTCCACCATCGGCTCTCCTAGGACTCCAGCCAGCTGCAGATCTGGGGCTTTCGGCCTCAGTGATCACGTGCACCAATTCCAATTTCTTATCATGGATCTCAATCTCTCCCTTTCAATCTCTCATATATATGACAGATCTAATATATATGTGAATTATAAACATATATACACACACATAGATCTCATGTAGGAAAGATATTGTGTATGTATGTATGTGTATACATATATATGTATGTATATATACATTATACATCCATACATATAAGTTTGTACACCTATATTATACATGTATATATCATATATAAATATACAAATACATATATATATATATTTATGAGAGTCTCATACTCTTATGTTTGTTACATCCTAATAACTGTGATAAATTGAAAGTATCATAAGTAGGCGGATGGGGTGGCACACACTGTAATCTCAATACTTGGGAGACTGAAACAGGAGGATCACAGGTTTGAGGCCAGCACATGGTAACTTAGAGAGACGCTATTTCAAATAAAATAGGGGTATAGCTCCAATGTAGAGTACCCCTGGATTCAATCTCCAGTACTACAAAAAAAAAAATTATAGTAGGAAATGCGTGTCCTGCATCTAACCCGTCAGACACCAGAGCTGAGCGTCACCTGCATTCAATGTCCACGGAACACTCCACCAGCTTAGCATTGGGAAAAATAAAGCCTACACCATATGAAGGTGCAACTCTCGTAATTATTGAATACTCTACTGAGAGTGAAAGGGCACATGACTGTGTGCTGAACTAGAAAAATCCTACAGCAAACCATCACAACTCAGGGAGCATCTGTACATGAGCTAGATTAAGGATATGCATATCCTATTGGTTCTGTTTCTCAGAAAAGCTCTGACGAATCAAAGAGGGTGTGGGAAATGAGGAACAGAGGAGACTGCTCCCCACTTAACTCCAGAGCTAAATGCTGATGCCCATCACTGAATCCTCCAGCAGTTCTGTATGGGAAACACAAACTGAGGCTTGAAGGGTTAAATAATTTTCCAAAAGCTGCCAGCTGGGAGGGGCAGCGTGGTGGCAACAGCTGGATCCTGCAACTTCAGACCAGGCGTTTCTCCCTTGAGCCGGGCAGTATCCCAGGGAGTAAGGCACAGGCCATCAGAGAAGACTTTATTACTTATTTTTGAGGTACTGGGGATTGAACCCAGGGTCAATCTTCCTCCCAGCTATACCCAAAGCCCTTTTTAATTTTTTCTTTTATTTTTTTTTTGCGGTACCGGGGATTGAACCCAGGGGCGTTCTACCTCCGTGCTACACCCCCGGCCCTATTTTTTTTTTATACTTTATTTTGAAACCGGGTCTCATGAAGTTGCGGAGGGCCTCACTGAGTAGAGAGAGAGAGAGAGACAGAGAGACAGAGAGACAGAGAGGGAGAGCTGAGGCTGGCCGCGAACCCGGATCCTCCGGTCTCCGCCTCCCAAAGTACTGGGATTACAAGCGTGCGCCACCACGCCCGGCTAATTTTTTCTTTTATTTTGAAACTGGGTCTTGCTAAGTCACTGAGTGTCTCATGAAGTTGCTGAGTCTGGTCAGGAACCCGAGATCCTCCTGTCTCAGCCTCCCAAGTACTGGTATTACAGGCACACACCACCACTGCAGGCCCAGGAAGGACTTTAGATGGTGCACAGATGAATGGCCTTTTAATTGCATCATTACATACTTTAATTATTACACATTCATATTAAAGTGTTTCAGGAAAAAATACATCGAACTCCTGAGCTCATCAATGCTAACAGTGAAGACAATGTCCATGTTACAAAAAGGGAGTCAGTTTGAAGGAAATGGTAAGTAAATTCTGGTACAGGTAGCACGTTGAAAGGCAGTGTTTTGCTGGTGGCACGAAGTGATGGCAGTTTGGGACACAGCATTCCTGGAGAGTCTTCTGGGGACCTGATCCCTGCAGACCCTGGCCACACTGACCACACTGGCTCCATCACAGCTCATCCATGGATCCACTGGCAGGAGACTGAGCCATCTGCCGTCAGTCTCGCCTCTGCATGGAGCCCCCTCCCTCCCAGCTCTCCCTCCTCCCTGGCGTTGCTCATGCTGTGCTCACACTGGACCTGCTGCTCTCCAGCGCTGCTCCTCCCCTCCTTCATGGATCCCAGCACCTGGCTCCTCTTTGTGGACCTACCCCCTCCTCCCCCACACCACAGACCCAAAGCCACCGGGCCACTGATCACACAGATGCAGAGGGCAGGCCAGTGTCCCCAGCTTGCACCCCTGTGGGATAGATGCTGGCACCACCTGACATGGGTTGGAGAGTGACACTGGGTGGGTCTGGAATGTCTATTAAAGCAACAGTGTAATGACCCCAACTTAAAGAGCTTACCGGGGAAGAGAGGGGTCAGAGGCCAACACTGCTGGCTCCTGGGGGCTATTCCTGCAAAAAGCTGTGGCCCTGTGAGGGAAAGCATGGTGGCCCTGGAGGAACCAAGGACGAGAGTCCAGGGGGCAGGGGAGGCCGTGCCAGGGCCACTGTCACCTGGAAGTGTGGGCAGGCTCCTTAGGATCCAGGAGGAAGCTCCATGGTGGGTTTCTCTGACCACACATTCACAGCCAGAAATGGAAACACCTGGAGCTGGGAACCGAAACTCGCCTTGGGAAACTGCAGCCTGGCAGGCCGCTGCCTCCTGTCACACATCCTCCCCTCTGACCTCAAGGACATCTGTGCCCCTGCTCAGCTCCAAATGGGAACTAAGAATTGCCGCAGGGCCCACACCCGGGTCATGCCTCTCAGAGGGACTGCCACGTGCCATTGCTCTAAAAAGGAGGAAATGTCACCAAGGAAAGACTGATCTTATTACACGAGACCGTGAAGGAACTGAGCTGCAGTCAAGTCTCCCTAAGCCACTCTGGGGTCTGCACCCTGCCACTTCCCGGACACCAACACCTTCTGCTCCCCATGACTTCCTTATGTTATTGTGGATGCCTCAGCAGAGTGAAAACAGATCAATAGCACCTAATGTTCCCACTGGTCCTTCTGACAATGGTCACCAGGTAACATCGGTGTCCCTGTGTGTCACACACAGGGTTGGCTTTCCAGCCCCACAGGCAGCTCAGTGCCCTCTTTCTTCAGAAGCGCTCTGAATTATGTATTGCTGCGGGGGACCCCCGCAGGTCTCTGAAGTCCCTTTTCCCTTTAGGTTAAGGATTAGCTTGCAGAGCTACATTACTACCTGCTGCTCACACTGAAGTACGCCCAGCCCCGATTCTGTGCAAGGAGGATGCAAAACACACACACGTGATCTCTGTGAACATCCATCAGGACATCAATTTTATTGTGATTCATGAGAAATAGAAATTTATTCAGCACAACCTCAGGTGAAGTATCCCAGGAGAAACAGCCTCTGAGGTTTCTCCCAGGTGAGAGCAGAGGCTGCCCTCACCCCCAGGCGACTCCTGGCGTCCTGCTGACAGGAATCCACGTGGAGCAGCCCCAGGCTGTTGGAGCTCCTCCCTCCTGCAGCTGTTTCAGGCCAGGGCTGGCGATGTCCTGGCTGTGACATCAGAGTCCCCCTAGCTGGAGAGATGTAAATTGGCACTAGTTAATCATCGCACGGTGTGTAGATTAATCGTCACACTACCCCATATAGAGTATAAAATTGACTTATCAATTGTAAGTGACATAATAAAAGCGTGTGGAATGAACACGCTGCCTGGCCACCTGCTTGGCTGCGACTCTGCTCAGCTGTCCCATGTCCTTGGTGCCACTTTCCTCTGAATAACCCGGGCGCCTCTGGCCTCCTTGCACCGGGGACACTTTGTCATGAAGGCAGGGCCTGTCTTCGGAGCTGTCACACAGGAGCACGTGCTGAGGAGCCAGTGTGCAATCGTCCTGGTTACCCGCTTCCGGCCCCTCCTGTTGGCTCGTGTACAGGCTGCGGTCCCGCCATGGAGTGGCCTGCTGGAGAGCGGGTCCCCTTCCTGTGAGGTGTCCTGGCAGGACTTGCTGCTCTGTGTCCCCCTCACTGTATCTCGTGCAAGGACTGGGCACAGGGGGCAGAGGAATATGCTGGGGGGCGATACAGGGAGTGGGCAGTCTTGTCTTCTGTCCCAGACCCACCCTGACTGCTTGTCCTCCTCAGGCAGCTGAGGCTGAGAGGGCGGGAAGGGGATGGGGCTAAGGGTAGGAAGGGGGCGGGGCCAAGGAAGGAAGTAAGGGGGCGGGGCCAAGGAAGGAAGGAAGGGGCAGGGCTAAGGGCAGAAGGAAGGGGCTAAGGCCATGCTCACTGGATCTTCTCTTAGGTTGGGCAGGTGCAGGGCACAGGTGAGGCCTGACCTTCCCAATGAATGCCCTGAACTTGAGTCATGCAGCCTGACCTCTGGGTAGGCTGGTACTGAAGATTGAGGTTAAGTCACCATGCCCACATCAAACTTCCTTTTTCCCAGACACCCCCAGGTGTCATGGAGGTTGAAACCCATTTCAAACATTGTCCTTAATATTGTGGGGTTCAGGAGGGTGGGTGCGGCTCATTGGGATGCCTGGGAGAATTCCCCACCCCAGTCACAGGTGCCCCATGATTTGTTCTATCGTGGGTTTCTGCGTTTGTGTCCAAGGTTAACAACTGGTCCACGTGGCTTTGGGGTACAGGTGACACCTAGGATGGCTTGTCATACCTGGGGTTGAGGATCTGCTCCTCCAGCTGCAAATAGGTTTTCCCATTAAGTGGGCGGACTCCCGTGAGCATGTAGTAGAGAGTGACCCCCAGGCTCCAGATGTCCACCGCAGGGCCACTGTACTCTTCCCCCCTGGGAGAGCTCTGGGGCACAGTAGGCCAAGGTGCCACAGCCCTTGCTCAGTTTCTGCCCAGCCCTGAACCTGCCCTCCACCCGAAGTCGCACACCTTGATACGAGCTGCTGTGTCCAGCAGGAGGTTCTCGGGCTTCCAGTCTCTGTGCACGATGCCTTGGTCGTGGCAGTAGTACAGGGCGCAGGTGATCTGCATGAACACTGCAGGCCTCCTCCTCCTGCATGTTACTGCCCTCCAGATGTGCTACAGGAGCCAGCCCCCGCTCGCAAGCTCCATCACCAGGTAGAAATTCCCTGTGGTCTCTATGACCTGAAACAGCTGGACCACATTGGGGTGCTAGACGATCTTCATTAGATTCAGCTTGGATATAATTAAATGTAATTAAATATAATTAAATTAGCTAAGAAACCCGAAAAGAGACAAGCTACCCCGAGCAGGTGTAAAAGCAAATTTACCTGTGTAGCAAAGTAGTGGAGACAACTGTTGATAGAGAAGACCCAGGAGCCTGGTGACTGTTGGTCATCCAGGTTAGAATTTTAGTTCACCTTTAAATTTACCTAATGAAGCTCTAATCCTTGTATAAACTTAAATGTTAATCTAAAAAGAATAGCTCGTTAGAAAGAGGAACAACCCTGAGCACGTTTCATTTTAAAAGATTGGCTTAAAAGCAGCCATCAAGACAAGCATTGGAGCTCAACCCTGTTGAAATAACAACTTAATTTTAATTATTTAACTGAATCTTCCATTATCTCACTGAACTAACCTCTTTACTTATAAAAGAAATAATGTTAATAAATAACAAGTAACTTCTCCCCACATAAATTTATATCAGACTGAATAATTCACTGATAGTTAACAGTGTAATAATATAATCTGAGAACTAAGCCTCTATTAATCATATTGTCAACCTGACTCAGGTGTGCACTCAAGGAAAGATTGCAAAAACTAAAAGGAGCTAAGCAGACAGAAACCTCCCCTGTTTACCAAAATCATCACTGCCAGCCTTGGAGGCACTGCCTGCCTGGTGACACATGTCCAGGGCCAGGGCTCCTGACCAAGCCAGGCGGCATTGTCACCTGTCCCCTAATGAGGGCTTGGCTGTCTGTGCTCCTAATCAATGAAACTGACCTACCCATGATGGGACAAATAATTTAATAATCAGACCAGACTACCCTATTGAGCTTTAATTAATCCACTGAACAACTACACCCCAGTTACCTCTATTAGAGGTAATAACATATCTATGGGGATTAACAATTTTAATTGGGGTGACCAAGTGCATAAATTAACCTCTGAATGATATAAAACCTGAATTCAGAGCCAGTTCAACCAGGAAGGCTACACATGTGCACATACTGTCGGAAAAATAAAGATGCTATAATTTACAGAAACTTCCCCAAACTGGGCCAGGATACTTTCCCTTCCTTGTCCTCAGTCCTCCTATCATGAAGCAGGCATGGCTCAGGTCCTGCCCTGGAACTTGATACCTGAAGTCAAGTCCAATGGACACTGAGCAGCATTGATATTGCTCTGTTTTCTGCTCCTAATAAAACAATACCACAGACTGAGTAAATTTTGTTGTTGTTGTTGATGCACTGGGAATTGAACCCAGGGGTGTTCACATCTGAGCTACATCCCAACCCTGTTTTATTATTATTTTTTGTTAGTTTGAAACAGGGTCTTATATGAAGTTGTTGAGGGTCTAAGTTGTTGACACTGGTCTCAAATCTGAGACCCTCCTGTCTCAGCCTCTCAAACACTGGGAACACAGGTATGTATGTTCCACTGCACCTGGCTACACTGGGTTAATTTTAAAGAAAAGATTTTTACTGCGGCTCAGTCTTGGAGGTCAAGGTCAGTGGGCTGCATGTTCTTGCAGGCAGAGTTCCAAGGAGGGACAGGGCTGCACATGGCAAGAAACAGGGTGCAGTACGTGTGTGTGTGTGTGTGTGTGTGTGTGTGTGCATCTTCTGGTCTGTGTACCTCTTTCAATGAAGCCACCAGTATTCAACCTTGAGGCCCCTGCTCCACTAATTTTATCTGATCAACTTACTAACATTCTAACACCATCGTTGGATTAAATGTCTACCTCTTAATACCTCACAACTGGAATTAAATTTTAACACAGGAAGCCATGGGGGAAACATGCAAACCATATTCAAACCATGACAACATACTCATGTGTCCTGAAAGGGAAATTTATCCTAAAAGCTTAAACCAAATAGCTCGGAGAGAGGAAGATTTCATAAATTAAACCCCAAACAGTTCCTCTCCATGTTGGAGACTTCATGAACACATCCTGTGGGGGAATGTTGTCCATATTAATAAAACGAAGAAGCTTGGCCACTGACACGGCACTGGCTGCGGGCCCCTCTCATGTGGCCTCTGTTGTGGTGAGTTCTATTTGTTGTGAACCCAAACTTCTTGGAGTATTTATCATGAAAGAAAGCTTAAGTTATCCAGTGCCTGTCTACATCCACTGAGATAATCATATGGTTTTTAGTCCTTAATTCTGACCATGTGTTGTATAGCATTTATTGATTTGCAGTTATTTGATTATCATTGTATCACAGGGATTAACTGTGCATGATCACTTGAGTAACCCTGTACATAGACTGCCACATTTAGTTTGTATTTGGTTTAGAAATTTTAATGTATGAGCCAGTACTTGGGAGGCTGAGACAGGAGGATCGCAGGTTGCAGACTAGCCTCAGCAACTTAGCAAGACTCTCAGCAACCTAGCAAGACCTGGATTTAATATAAAAAATAAAAAAGGTCTGGGAGTATAGTTCAGAGGTAGAACACCCCTGGATTCAATTCTCAGTACTCCCCCCAAATAAATAAAATTTAAAAAGAAGAAATTTGTGTGTATGTTTCTCCTAGTTATTGGCATATAATTTCTTTTCCTGCAGTATCCTGGTCTGTATCCTACCGTATAACTCATAAAATATACAAAGAAGCATTTTATTCTCCTCTGTTTTGGAGAAGTTTGAGGATCACTGGAGTCAGTTGCCCCTCAGATTGACCTGTTCTTCTGGGCCCTGAGTGTGCTGCTGGCCTGCGGTTCGGGGGCTCGGCAGGCAGGACAGGTTGTCACTGCAGCACACAGTCACCTGTGCGTCTATCTGGAGCCACACCTGGCCCCCTTACCAGTGCTGCCAGCGGCTGGAGTCCAGGTCCCAGCAGTCACCACATGAGTGTGTGTGGCTGACCGTGGAGCTGTGGCCATGGCCGTCACATCTGTTGGCCAGAGCGAGCCTCCCCACGCCACCTGGGCCCACTCCACGCCTGCCTGGACTCGCCTCTCTCTCATGGAGCCCTCCATGCGCAGCAACCAGGCCTCCCTCGCCCTCACGCTGAGCATCGTGTGTACTTGCTCTGTTCCCTGAAGAACTGTCATTTCCCGGGCAAGGGGAACAGACAGGGTGCTGACAGGGTTGCGGTGGGAAGCTTGCCGGGCCTTGTGGGGGAGAGATGGCCGCCAGGACTTCTTTTCTCAGGTGGGCCCTGCTGCCCTC
>PVJS01056586.1:0-12302 GCA_004027185.1 Glis glis | reverse complement strand
GAGGAGGAGGAGGAGGAGGAGGAGGAGGAGAGCCTTGTTGCATTGCCTGGTCCTCAGACCTGGCCACCTCTGCCCAGTGGCCTGCCGGGCTGCAGTATTGTGCTATTAAGGTCCTTAGTGGGTGGCTGAAAGGGAGGAGACTCCAGTTCTGACTCATGCATCTACTTCCCACTTCTCTTTTCTTTATACCTTAGCCCCTAGCTTTTGAGCTTAACACTTAAGAATTGGATATCTTTTTTCTCTCTTTGCTTTCTGAACCTTAATGTTTGCAGTCAAGAGAGGGTGGGAAAGGAGAAAGAAAAAGGACATCCTAGTTAATATCTCAAATTATTATCTCTCTAAATAAGCCAAATTCTTATATTATTTATATTTCGAAAGTAAAATAAAAACTAAAAACTTGTTAAGATGTTTTGTTTTACTTACAGCTTTTAAAGAGATATAGCATAGAACTTATTTCTGGGACATGGTGGGTGGGGGGGACAGGAGGAGAAGCTGAAGTTACCCAGTGTGTGTTGATGGTAGTGGTTATGCTCAGAAACCAAGGTTTTCTTTGGTTACAAGTGGAGATGGGATCAGTCCCATAAAAAAATTGAAATGCTAGATGTAGATGACGAATTAACAATGCAGAGAATTGTCAGATTTGATGATGACTTATTTCTAACTGAGGTCCAGAAGTTAACTATACTAGGAAGACATGTCATCATGGCATAGTCACATAGAAATATATGCGATTGTTCTCACCAGCCAGGAAAAGAGAAAATAGATCTCCACTGTTAACATTTACACTTAGATACATGTTTGTATCTCTCAGCCTTTTGTCAGTAATAAGGATGGATCCCAACTCCTCTTGCAACTTGAGTGGCCCATTTGAATTTGGTTCCTGCTTCTAGGAAAGTTTGTCAGGCATAGTTTCTTTTGAATCTCACAACTTTTGAATTCAGCAGTTCTATTTAACTAGACTGTCTTGCACCACAATCCTTTCTTTTTAGTTTTTAGTCCACATAATTGGAACAAGACTCACATTGCTTAAGCACTAAGAAAGCAGAAGTAGATTTTGTTTTAGGACAGAAGGAAGGTAAGTACTAAATGATTACGGTGTGGGGTGGGGGCAAGGAGGATGGGTCATCGCAAATTAAAGGAAGTGAGGTGAGAGCCCACAAGGGGTCCATTTACTACATGATATGGGGGCGAGATCAGAGATATAATCCTTTCTGAACCATTATTTTCCATGAGCTATACCTAGTAGTAAATTTCTTTTGGAAGCTGTGTTAACATGTCTGGCTACCAAGGCAGTAAAGACATACTTATTTACTACACCATCATCTTGGATCTTAGGAGCATTCAACTTAGTAGATGGGTTTTATTGCATAAGTATTCAGCATATTCCAAAGTGATTCTTCCCAGATGCAAAAGGGTAAGTAATGGAAAGTTCTTAACTACTGGTACCATAAGCGGACCTTGGGTGACTGAAACAGGAAAAGGAGGATATGCCAATTCAAAGTCTTGATGAGAAATCTGGAGAACAGGTTGAAAAAATAGAAAGGAGTCAAAGGAGAGGCAGATGATCATAAAGATAGCCCAAGTCATGCCATGGGGACATCCTGATGGGGACACCTCTGTACCGCCGGTGGACATCTTCCTTTGTGCCACCAGTTTCTCTGAACTCTGGACCTTGTGCCTCCATCCTGGTCTTCTGAATGAATCACTACTACTTCTCCTTCTCTGCTGTTTTCTCCAGAGTCAAAGCCCCAGGGAGGATCATCCAGCTGGCCCTGTCTGGAAGGTGTGATACCACTTCATAGCTCCCATGAAGTAAGGTAGGATGACTCTGCCTTTTGCCCTTCTGCAGTGGGAGTTGGGTGTTGCCTCCCAGTAAGACTCAGGCAGCTGGGGATTTCCCAAACATAGGAAAGTGTTTCAGATGCCTGGCAGTCAAACCTGATAAATGACAACTGGATGTTACATAGGAAAAGGTTTCATGGCCAATTAATCTGGGGAAATGCCAGGTTTAACAGGTTTCCTTACCAGAGGGCTTTTAATGTGACTGCATGCATGAGGAATCTCCACGTCGGATCCCCTCCCCTCTTTATCACCCTATATCAGTGTTCCGTGGAATGTATTTCATGAGTCACTAACTCAAGGCAATGAGACTTTTTCTCATACTTACCCTCAGCAAACCAGTCTCTTTCTGGCTATGTGCCACATTCCTAGGCATAAGAACAGGCCTGCAGTTTCAGAAACTTGAAGGCTGTACTACGACCTCATTTAATCACAAAGGCGTGATTGTATTTAATCATGAAGGTGTGATTAGTATTTTACATTCACAGCACCCACCCAGGGCTTTCCCATCTTGGGTTTACTGTCCAGATATCATTCTGCTTTACAGTTTTCCTTACTGAAGCATCTCCGTTGGCTTTGGCACACTGTCCAACTGGCCTGAACAAACTAGTGCAGCTTTAGAAAACGTCTAAGAGAGTAACTGATGACTGAGAGATCCTACATATAACAGAGATGGGAGCTGCCAAGATTCAAATTCTCTGATAACTCAAAACAAATGTTCTGCTTATTTTTATAGTGCTACAATGTAAGGACACGTAATTCAACAACCAAACAACAGCTGACCTTTAAGTCATTTTCAGCATGGAAAATTGCTCCTATCTATATTCATAGATGATGTCTAAACTTTAGGTCAGAGTCATATTTTATTCGAGAATTGCTAAGCTGAAGATTATATCTTCACATGCAAATCCAAGGCCCAGCTCTCTAGGCAGTGGAAGTAAATAAGAGTCATGGTTTGACTTAAATCAGCAATGAAGGCTTAGTTTCTAAAAATTTCTGTCATATAATGTTCCTCTTTTCAAACCTCCCAACTTATTTCTTTTTTATTATCCCTCAAGTTTTGTAAAATACAGGTTTTACATTATGAGATATAATTATTCATTTGAAAAATGTTTAGTTGGGACCCAATATGTGCTAGGTTGTGTGCTAAATATGGGGGATAAAAGAGTAAATAAGACATATCCCACACCTTTAAGGAGCTTACATTTAAACTGTGGTTCTGCTCATTTATTTATCTACTTATAAGACTTTTGGGGGGGCATAATATGTTCCACATATTGTGCTAGGAACTTGGTATAAAGAATAAGAAAATGAAGGTTTCTATCCTCTGGAACATCGATCTAGAGAACACTGCCATTAAACTACACATTGCATAATTATTTATGGAATCTTGCTTGTGATCAGAGCCACAAAGGAAAAGTCCAGGATCCTATGAGGATATCATGGAGCACATTATCTGAGGAAGTGGCCTGTGCGCTGCCCTCTGAAGGATGAACAGGAATGAATGTGATGGAGACATAGATAGAGGGTACAAATAAGAAATTTGCAGCAGAAAATCCTTTTGCTGGTTGAGGAAACCATGGGAGAATTTTGATCTTCATCCTAAGTGTAACAGAGAGGCATGAAGGAAGTCTTATCCAGGAAGCTGTGTAATCAGATGTGTACTTTAGAAAAAATCACTTTGTCCCTGTGTGTGCAATCGTTTGAAGGGGGGCAATAATAAAGGCAGAGAACTCAGTTGGGAGGTTGTTCTTCTTATTCAGGTGGAAATTGTGGTAGGTGGAAGAGACCATGGTAAAAGGCATGAAGGTACAAGACATATTCAGGAGTCTAAATCAACAGGACTTGATACTAGATCAGATGAGAGCAGTATTTAGGAGAAAGAAAATAAATTGCCAACTGAAAAATGGTGGAACAAACACTCTAAGGAACCAAAGAGGAACCTAGTCAGTCACTGGGCATCGGTAAAGGCACAAGAAACATATGATCTCAAGGCATTATAGTTTTTTTGAAGAGTCTAGACATAAACACAGAAAAATTAGCTCTCAATCAAGGCAGCAAATACCAAACATCGTAAGTGATAAAGGCACTGGGTTTGTAGGTGATAAAAGCTCTGCTATGGATAGAGGCAGCCAGGAAGGTTTTGCACATTTGGGCAAGGAGTGGAAGAAGAGAATTCCTGATGGAGAGAACACATGGAAGAAGGTGGGGAGGAAGCAAGAATAGACATAGCATGGTTGTAGAGTATCAAGGAGACTAGTTGTAGCAAAACATAGGACTTGTTTGGAGAAAAGGTGGTGATAAGCTTGAAAGAGTAGGTTTGGGGTAGCAATGGGATAATAGAATTTCTGCAAAAAAATTCACAAAAGCTGATTAATAACTCAAATATCATGAGTAGGTGGTAAATATCACACAGTGGGAAAAGCTCAAGTTCCAGATCTTCTCTGACCTTCACAATGGAGTCTTGTGACAGACAAAAGCCCCAATCCCTCTCCCTGACCCCTAGGCAGGCCAGACTGCCCTATCAAATGCATGTTGGTTGTGTCTCCCTAAGGCATAAACCTGGAGAGAAGCCCCCGAGAAGACTGGGGCTCTGGGGTGCAGGACAGTTCCATATCGGTCCTGAAAGAAAAGCATCCATTTCACATGTACCTGGTTTTCTAGTGTCGTTGTTGTGGTGACTTCCTTCTCCTGTGCACGGAGCAGAGAGAACTTAGTCTATAGTCACATTACCTCATGCAAAACAAAAGAATTTCTGAATAACGACTGGATCTCTAATGGATGTTCCCAGATGGTCGACCTCTGTCCTAGAAGTCATGGAAAGCTGAAGGGAAAGACATCAGAAGTGATGATTACTAGAAAGAGTAGTATTTTCCACCTAAGTCCAAGAAACTATAGGACAATAGAAAAAGAGTTGGGTTTAAAATAGGAGGATTCAGTTTCAAATTTCAGTTCCATATAATCTTAGACAAGTCACAGAATCCTTTACAGCTGCCATGTCCTTACCTGTATAAATGGCCAATACCTCTGAGAGTCACGGAGGAATAGAAATGAGATTTTGTTCGTTGAAAGTTGCTGTGAATTATAAGGCTCAAAGTACTAGCAGTAAATAAATCCTCTTCCTTTGGGACAAGAGTTAATCCTGGAGGGATAAACGTGAGACTGTGGAGGGATGAAGGTAAGCCTTTGACCTCTCTCCTCTGACCTTCTCATATTTACACCACTGCCACTGACAACACTTGTAACCAGCTGGAACCATCGCCAAAACCTCAATTGTAACTATCTACTATGGTTTGATAGTCGACGGACCTCTCCAAAACTCATGTTGGAATTTAACTGTCATCCTGATGGTATTAAGAGTTGGGACCTTTAAGAGGTGATTCATGATATTATCATGGAAGTGGATTAGTTATCCAGTGGTATACTGATAAGTAGGATGAGTTCAACCTGATTTTGTCTGTCTCACAAATTCGCTTGTTTTCTGCCTTCCACCGTGGGATGACACAGCACCAAGGCCCCCACCACATGCAACCCCTCGATCCTGGACTTCGAGCATCCAGACCATAAGCCAAATAAACTTCTATTTTTTCTAGTTTACCTAGTCTGTGGTGTCCTGCTATAGGAGCAAAGATAGGACTAAGACACTACCACTTTCTGTCTTTCTGGTCACTTACTTTAGTATCCTTGGCAGCAATACTTCTTCAACTTCATTGGGATCTCCAATCCATTGACCCCAGGTCTTTTCATTGCTACCTTCTCTGCTCATTTCTCTTCTTCTCCAGCTTAGAGTTTGGGGTCTATTATAGCGGCTTCCTTGCTGACCTCCTCAGATTCCTCGCCCTTCTCTCTCTTCTCTCTACTGACTTGGCAAACCCCTAACTTCAGTTGAGCTCATCCGTTCTCATTTTTCACGTCTGTGTTTGGACAGAGTATCATTCAACTGGCCAAGACACATTTCCTCTAACGTTGATGGAAGCAGGTAGCAATGAGTACTCAAATCCACTTGACAATTTTGCTAATGTCTTAGTAATTTCTATTTCACTAGAATAACTGCTTCCTAAAGGAACAGTCTCACACTTTCTTCTCCCTCCTCAAATTTCTCCCACCTCTCCCCAGCCTCACTGGCAGCAACAGACCAAGCTTCCGACTTTACTCAGAAGATGGTTTCTGAGAGAATGCACCTGACCCATCTTCCCATCTTTGGCTGTACCATCTCATCTCTAGCACATTGACTCAACCTCTCAACCTTCCCACTGCTGCGGCAGGAGATGTGTCTCTGCTCCAAGCAATGACTGTTCACCTCTGCTCCTGCAGGTCTCTGTGCCCTTTGTGGAACTTTTCTCGATTATCTCTTCTCTCTCTCTCTCCTGCATCCTCAACTTCTTCCTCGTTTCTTGGCTATTCCTGTTGCATAGGAACACGCTCTAGTAGGTCTCTTTCTAAAACAAGCAAACAAATATGTATAGGAAAAACAAAGATAAGAAAAGAAGAATTAAATATTTTTGAACTCTCATACCTCTTGTATCTTTTATTCCACCCCAACAACCAATTTCCTTTCCAAGGGGTTGTTGCTATGGCCTCAATGTGTATGCTCCCCGCAAATCCACATATTGAAATCTAATTACCAGCTGGGCGTGGTGGCACACGCTTGTAATCCCAGTACTTTGGGAGGCGGAAACCGGAGGATCCGGGTTCGCGGCCAGCCTCAGCTCTCTCGCTCTCTCTCTCCCTGTCTCTCTCTCTCTACTTAGTGAGGCCCTCCGCAACTTCGTGAGACCCGGTTTCAAAATAAAGTATAAAAAATAGGGCTGGGGGTATAGCGTGGAGGTAGAACGCCCCTGTGTTCAATCCCTGGTACCGCAAAAAAAAAAAAAAAAAAAAGAAATCTAATTACCAATGTGATGGCATTGGGCTTTGGAGGTGGAGCCTCTAGGAGGTGATTCGGTCGTGCAGGCAGGGCCCTCTTGAGTGAGATTAGTGCTTTTTAAAAGAAGCACCAGAAAGCTGCCTTTCCCCTTTCACCATGTGAGGATAAAGCAAGAGGGTGCCATGTGTGAGAGAGTAGGCCCTTACCAGTCAGGGACCCTGCGGGTCCCTTGACCTTGAACTTCCTAGCCTCCAGAACTGTGAGATAAATTTCTGTCATAGAAGTTCAGATGGACTGAGCTAGTTGTCTACAATATCCATGTCAACTTTATATTGTCTCCTAGGCAGTAAGGCTTCTGGTTTCCATCCCCTCCCTTCGCTGAAACTGTTCTTGCCAGAGTTATCAAATGCAATGGACACTTCTCAGTCTTCATTTAAACCTCTCAGCAGGTTTTAAAAAAGTTAATTATTTTTCTCCCTTTTTATAGAACTTCTCTCTCTTGGCTTTTGGAACATCTTGCTCTCCCCGTTTGGTCCCCGCCTCCTGGGTTACTCTTTTCAGTTCCCTTTTGGGCGCCTTCTTTTCTTTTTTAATCTGTGGATGTTATAGTTGCTCAGAGGTTCCCTGTAAGATCACCCCCTGGTGACCTCATTCAGCTTCACAGTTTTAATTAAATATCATCTATATGTTCACAATTCCCATGCCTCTTTCTTTAGACTTGAACTTGACCTTGAAATCCAGTCTTGTATAAGCACTTGTATCTTCTTTTTTTTTTTTATACTGGGGATTGAACCCAGGGGTATTCTATCTCTGAGCTACATCCCCAGCCCATTATTATTATTATTATTGTTATTATTGATATTATTATTGTACTAGGGATTAAACCCAGGGACATTCTACCTCTGAGATATACCCCCTAGCCCTTTTTATTTTTTTTTAAACAGGATCTTGCTAAGTTGCTGAGGCTGGCCTCAAACCTGCGATCCTCCTGTCTCAGCTTCCCAAGTATTGGGATTATAGGCATGGACCAAGGTGCCCGGCTTCCCCTTGTATCTTTCACAGCTCCAGGTCTATGCCAGAGGAATTTCTTCTTTCACCTGTAGCACGACACCTGCTTCCACCTCAGCCTCGCTCCTACAGCACCTATCTCAATAAATGGCTCCACGGTCTGCTCCGGTCCCAAACCTGGGTTGTCCTTGGTTCCTACTTTACCATCGCTTCCCCACAATCAGTAAGTTAGGGATTTTTAGTCACTTCTGCATACAAAGGAGGCATTTCTCTATACTCAGTCTCTACTGGTGATTCTGGACCTAAGCCTCCATCTCTTCTCATCAAGCATCTTGATTCTTTTCTTGGTTTCTGAGTCTCCCCCTATAACCCATTCTTCATAAAGTAACTAGGGTGATGTTTTAAAAATGCAAGTTAAATTCTGTTGCACCCTTGCACCCTTCACAGACTTATTGTACCACTGAAGAGAAGTAAAAAGGAAACTCTTTACTAAGAGGATTCTAGGCTATGTGTAGTCCGGCTTTTTCCCTAACACTCCTGTGTTAGACAGCTTTCTGTTACTATAATGAGTACCTGAGATAATCAACTTATGAAGAGAAAAAGTTCATTTTGATTCATAATTTGGAAGTTTCCAGTTCATAACTGGGCAGACCTATTGTTTGTAGGCCTCTGGGGCCTAAACCCAGTACATCATGGCAGCCACTTCCCAGTGGAGCAAAACTGCTCACTTGTGGTCAGGATGAGAGAGAGGGAGAGAGAGAGAGAGAGAGAGAGAGAGAGAGAGAGAGAGAGAGAGGCTGGGGTCACAGTATCCCCTTTGAGGACACACCCCAATGACTTAAAGACCTCCCACTAGGCCTGCCTCTTAAAGTTTCCACTACCTCCCAATAGCTCCAAGCAAGGGACCAAGCCTTTAACACATGGGCCTTTGGGGGACATTTCACACTAAGCTATAGCGATTCCATTGTATATCATTTTATTCTTTTCCTCATTCACTGTGTCCCAATTACGGATTTTCTATACCTCGAGTTTGCCAAGCTCATGCCCACTTCAGAAGCTGCACATGTCCTGTCCCCATTTGCCTGGATCGCTCTTCTCTTGCTTTACTCAAGGATGACTTCTTCTCTCCAGCTCTTCCACCGAAATGCTCCACCCTCAGGGGAGTCATCCTCAGCCATCCATCCTAAAACAGCCTTTGTCCTGATATCATCTATTGTATGCACCTGTGGATTTCCCTCACGCTATTACCCATAGTCCAAATTGTCTACTTGTCTAATGTTGGCCTCGCCCACTGGAATGCAAGCTCCATGAGGGCAGGTCCTTGTATCCCCAGCCCCTAGTGCATTGCCCAGTTTGGCACCTGTTGGATGAAAAGAAGGCACTGAGTGTGCTAACCATGCAGGAGTGTAGACAAGAAATAAGGGCAGATCCTAATAATTCACTGAGAGAAAAATACGGTTCACTTTGGGTTTGTCAGATAATTCTTGGGACCTGCCCAACAAATAACACATGGAAAACAATATCCAAGTTTTTTTTTACAGTCTCTGAAAACTGGAAAATTTTTAAGACTCCCCTTGGGACAAAGCTATGCATATATTTTGGGTGTTCAAAGTGCAAATATTTACAATGTTTTAAATATTTTTCTAATGAGCCATTTTATAACATGTCTTCACTTTCATGTTCAACTTTTCTACTTATCTTTTAATTAATGCCTGAAATAACTTTTCCATTTGACTTTCCCATAAAAGCATTGCTAGTTTATACTGACTCTAAAATTGAGTTTTGCCAAAAGCTGTACGTGTTAGAAGGAGATTATATCCTGGTCTATGGGGTCCGGGAGAGAATGTGGGGCTCTTTCTACAAATGGTTTAAACTCCCTCTCCTTCTAGGAAGGAACCATCTTGTGACCCCGCTCCTAGGCGTGACTGGTCTGTTGGGCTCCAGATCTTCTATGCTGAGGGGAGAGGGCAAGCTCTATACTCAAGACTGGAGACTACCCTACCTCTAAAGTAATCCTGCCGCCATGTGGGGCTATTCTCTGAGCCTCAGAATATTTTGTGAGTGATACAAAGAGATAGCTCTTCTACATGACAGCAAGGTGACCTAGGGCAAATTGCTCAAATTCTCTTTGGCTGGTTTTCTCACCTGAAGAGGGGCGAGGTAATGATACTTGTATTTATTTTAGGAAGTTTGGTTGTGAAGATTCAATGAGATTATACAATAAGTGTTCCATACATGCCACTGATTATTATTGCTCTTGTTGGTGGTGGTATGGACATCGCTGGTGTTGGCTGAGCATACCAGGCACCGCTGTGCATCCACTGCCCTTTCAATTAAGCCTGCTTCACCTAGTAAAACCCATGCTTGGTCCTCAGCATTCAGCCTTTATCCTGTCCCTATCGATCTCCTCTCTTCTCTGATCTAGTTACTCTACCTTCATTTGAGTTCCACACTCTTCTCTTGACAGACAACTTTGTTCGACTGGCTTCCATGACCTTGAATGATCTCTCTGGGATATGTCTTCTAATATCACAGGTAAGAGGCACTGCACTTCCACATCCTCCCTGGTCCTCTGGGACCATCAGGGTATTAGATCTCAGCTGATTAGTGAGGCATCATGCTAGAAGACTGTTGGCCTCTGTCTTATGAGCGGGTTTTCATCAGTGTCTTAAATCTTGAGTATGGAGATAAAATAAAATGGTGGTCATATTATGTGTTAGGATGGGAAACAATGCTGCCTTATCTGGACTAGAGGACTCAGCCATCCAAGCAGTATCAGAAAAGGACTGTATTTGTCAACTAATTCAACAAGAGCCCTTAATGGTCTCTGCTCCCTCCTCTCTCCCTCTGAGTTTCCTTCTGCCTTGTGGATGACATTGGGTGGTAACATTGTCTAGGTAGATGTATTAAATTCTTATACCTAATTGGAACCAGACACAAGTGTGGATTCATTGTCCTTGGTTGAAGAGTACAGTGACACCATGTCCATTCAGTTGCATAATCCAGAAAACAATCAGGTATTTCCTGGTGCACTGGGGGTCATCTGTCTGGTCTTCTCCCAGGAAGTTATTCAGCCCTTTACCGTGGAGATATTCTTCATTGCTTTTCAATTATCTCCAAGCATCTGCATTCTGTCTTGTGTTTCCATTTAAAACTTCACATTTTTCCAGGAGAAAAATCCTCAAGTGAACGTTTTGGTTGTCAGTGGATGGGATAAAGCATCTCTGGTGATGAACTAACATTGCAGAAGCTCCCAGAACATTTTTCATGTGGCATTTACTGCGTGTTGGGATTTACAGAACAGCGGGCAGCTCTTCTTTAGTAAATGTGATGTACCGTTCTGGGGACTCACTGCAAATGAAGAATGGCCGAGACTTCTGAGTTTTCTCAGAAATGTCACTGCTTAATATACACATGTACTTAGAATGGATGAGCATGAGGGAAGCAAGTCTCTCCCACCACCAACTCCACGCAGCATGTTCCGATGATAAATTCCTGGTTAATTTTCTCACTCTGGCTCTGTGAAAACTTAGCTCTAAGCTGCTGCAGTCCTTTTAAAAATTTCCTGGCAGTCTCAGAAGCCAGGAAAGATTTACTTTCAGACGAGAATGTTGGTGTTCGTATTGTTGAGCCCTTTATTTAATTACGAAAACACATTGTTTAAATTAAGTTTCCTTTGAAAAGAATGAGGGTTTAAATGAAGGGGAAAATATTATGTGAAACGAGACAGTTTTGGGAGACTGAAAACTCTGCTCCTCCACCCCCTCGAGAAGAATTCTAAAGCCCTTGGGGAACCCTCTCCCCCACAGCCAAGTTGCTCGTTCTATGGCATTACCCCAGGAGCAGTTTCTCTATCTCTTCTCCTGAGTGAGGTCTAAGGGGAAAGCATTTTTATAGAGCCAAGGCAGCGTCAAGCCAGGGTCCTATTGGGCTCTAATGAGTCCATTCAGAAGTGGTAGAGTTGATTGTTTGAATTTATAATCAGAGGGTGTCAGTTTGCTTACTTTAAAAATGTCTATTTGGATATATAAAGTATATCTTTATAGTCTGAGCGAAAATATGTAACAGTTAGTGCTAGTCCATAAAATGACAGACAAAACAGATCAAAATTCAAGAAGTGGTGGTAAGAATACATTGTAGCCTTCCTTCTTTCCTTCCTTCCTTCCTTCCTTCCTTCCTTCCTTCCTTCCTTCCTTCCTTCCATTAAAAGTACTTTTCAGGCTGTATATGGTGGTGTACCCCTGTAATCCCAGTACTTGGGAGGCTGAGACAGGAGGATTGCAGGTTTGAGGACATCATCAGCAATGTAGTGGAACTGTCAGCAACCTTGTGAGACCCTTTTTCAAAACAAAGAATAAAAAAAAGGGCTAGGAGCCGGGTGTGGTGGTGCACGCTTGTAATCCCAGTACTTTGGGAGGCGGAGACTGGAGGATCCGGGTTCGCGGCCAGTCTCAGCTCTCTCTCTCTCTCTCTCTCTCTCTCTCTCTCTCTCTCTCCCTCCCTATCTCTCCCTCTCTCTACTTAGTGATGCCCTCCCCAACTTCGTGAGACCCGGTTTCAAAATAAAGTATAAAAAATAGGGCCGGGG
>PVJS01056585.1:0-12299 GCA_004027185.1 Glis glis | reverse complement strand
TGAACCCGGATCCTCTGGTCTCCGCCTCCCAAAGTACTGGGATTACAAGTGTGCGCCACCACGCCCGGCTTATTCTTTATTTTTGAAACAAGGTCTCGCTAAGTTGCTGAGGCCTCACTAAGTAGCTGAGGCTGGCCACGAACCTGTGATCCTCCTGTCTCAGCCTCCCAAGTACTGGGATTACAAGGGTGCACCACCACTCCCGGCTGGAGAAAGCCTTTTTTTTTTTTTGCGGTACCGGGGATTGAACCCAGGGGCATTCTACCCCCGAGCTACACCCCGGCCCTATTTTTTATCCTTTATTTTGAAACTGGGTCTCACTAAGTTGCAGAGGGCCTCACTAAGTAGCTGAGGCTGGCCGTGAACCCAGATCCTCCGGTCTCCGCCTCCCAAGTACTGGGATTACAAGCGTGCGCCACCACACCCGGCTTGGAGAAAGACTTTTTAACAAGTTGTTTATATACCTTGTGCTGTTTCAGTAGGAATGGTAATAACATCAGCATCCCCCCATCATGCACGATCCACCACACATCAATGTTGCCCTCAGAAAACTGCTCCACGTTGCTGGGAAAGAAGGAGATGTTTTTAGCCACCAGCAGGGCAAGATGGGCAGCAGTAGTCACCCGAACTGTCCCTAAGGAGGAAAAAGAAGAGAATCAGGATAAGCAAAGAATCCTTAGGCTTGCTTTGCTTCCCATCATGTTAGGAAAGCAAGGATAACGCTCTTTCACATTTCTTTCAGCAAGGTGCCTGTATACACAGTAGGTCATACACCATTAAGTAGCATAAATCACTGAGAGAAATTTGAATAGCAAATAGATTTGTATTGAAAACCATGGTTTATTTTACTAGACACACTCTTTTTGCTACATTTCAAAGGAGGGATATGTGAATTGGGGAAATTTTTTTTTAATTTGGGAGATTCTGAGGCTGAAGAACAATCCTTCTCCTGTGAGGACATTAATATGAAAAATCATAAGTGAAAACATGGCAATTTTGGAGACAATTCCTCGCACAAAACTTGACAAATCGACAACTCACGAGCTTACAGAAAGATTAAGGCAGAGAGGGTGGTAAATCAGGTTATTCCTCCTGGGAGTTTTTTTTTGTGTGTGTGTGGTACCAGGGATTGAACCCAGGGGCATTCTACCTCTGAGCCGTACCCCCAGCCCTATTTTTTATCCTTTATTTTGAAACCGGGTTTCACGAAGTTGTGGACGGCCTCACTAAGTAGCTGAGGCTGGCCGCGAACCCCGATCCTCCGGTCTCTGCCTCCCAAGTACTGGGATTACAAGCGTGCGCCACCACGCCTGGCTCTCCTGGGAGTTTTTTAGGTGGCCTAACGAGTCCATGCTTTAGCAATGGCATAGTCTCTACTTTAGGAGGACAGGAGGTGAGGTTAGGGCTACAGGGACTTAACTCTATCCCCTCTTTGGACCATCAGGTTAAAATGGAAAAGTTTTGTACCAATGAATGTCTTCCAAGCGCGGGCATCTTCGCTTTGGCGCCAGCCATTAGGCCAGCCCATCACCACCGTGTTGTGCTTCATGCCGCCAAGGCCGCATGACTGGATGAGGTGGGAAATGCCCTCTCTCAGCTTGGCAGCCACCACCAGCTGGCAGAATCCTTTTACCTTCTCTGCCTCCATTAGGTGCTTAATGGTCTGAAAGAGACATGGAGCCACAACAATGAATCGCTTCACCTAGGCCTTTTACATCATTTTCCTTCTCCATATTACATTCCCCATCTCTTTCCAAACTCTGTATCTCCTATAGAAATGTCAAAAAATTTGTTTCAAGCCGGGCGTGGTGGCGCACGCTTGTAATCCCAGTACTTTGGGAGGCGGAGACCGGAGGATCCGGGTTCGTGACCAGCCTCAGCTCTCTCTCTCGCTCTCTCTCCCTTATCTTTCTCTCTCTCTCTCCTTAGTGAGGCCCTCTGCAACTTCATGAGACCCGGTTTCAAAATAAAGCATAAAAAATAGGGCCGGGGGCGTAGCGTGGAGGTAGAATGCCCCTGCGTTCAATCCCCGGTACCGCCAAAAAAAAAAAAAAAAATGTTTGTTTCAGTGAAATGTCATCTTCCTTTGTCTTTCTCACCTTCTAAGTGCTTGCTGCATAGTTTTACATCTATAGCCGATTGTCTACATACAGTTTCTCTGCCTTTTTCTCTGTTCTGTTTTTCTTCCTTTGTAACACCCAAAACTTGAGCACAAGGATCTCCACAAAGCAAATATCTAACAGACTTTCTTTGATTTTCAGAAGATAAAAAACTACTATCACACCTTTAAATTTAGAAAGCATTACAAAGAATATTATAATATTAACAACTTATAAAGGGAGTTCTATTAGAAAAGATGGGGTGTCTTCAGAAAATTTAATTTCCTAAGTAACCTGTCAATTTTTTTTTTTTTTTTTGCGGTACCGGGGATTGAACCCAGGGGTGTTCTACCTCCGCGCTACACCCCCGGCCCTATTTTTTATACTTTATTTTGAAACCAGGTCTCACGAAGTTGCGGAGGGCCTCACTTAAAGAGGGAGAGAGAGGAAGAGAGGGAGAGAGGGAGAGACAGGGAGAGAGAGAGAGAGAGAGAGAGAGAGAGAGCGAGCTGAGGCTGGCCACGAACCCGGATCCTCCGGTCTCCGCCTCCCAAAGTACTGGGATTACAAGTGTGTGCCACCAAGCCCAGCTGTCAATGTGTTTTCATGGCTTAAATTCTATTCCTTTTTTCCCCTCCACATACCACTCCCCTCCCAGTACATGTCAATGATATTGGTAGTGATACCTACATAGATGGACATAACGTTAATTGATGTTTACTTCCTCAATCTTCCTTTTTTCCTTCCCCTCTTCCTCCCCCAAATCCCCTTCCACTATTCTACTGGTTTCTCTCTTCATTTATCTAGAGTCATGCTTTCTTACTTGACCCAGGTGAGTTCACTAGTGTGAACATGACACCCTTCCTTCCTTAGCCCTAGTCATGCCCTGACTTACCTTTCCAGAAATTCAATCTGATGATTCAGTTTCACTTTAGAATTTTCTCAGGTAAGTTTTCCTTTTTGCTTCTCCTACTCTTTTATCCTTTTTGACATTTTAATAGTGATTATTGATGATACTTGTACTTGATTTATGATTCTTTTATTTAGTCAAGTTAAGTCAGAGATAATATCTCATTTACTCTTAATTAACCCTCTTGTTGTATAAAATGGATCTTATTTTCCCAAAGGCAAAGATTAAGTCAGTGGTGCGGTTAGGGTAAGAACCTTAATATGCAACTTTTGCTTTTTTTTATTAATTTTTACCATCATTGTAGACTAATGTTTCTCAGCATCTCTAGTTTTTAGGGGTTCAAAGCATTTGAAAATGAAATCCAGTAAAATTTTTGTGACGCAACTGAAAAATTTCCCAAACAACAGGATTAGTTCTGTCATTTATAATAAATAACCAACAGGATTAGTTGGGTATGTCTCAGTGGTAGAGTGCTTGCCTAACGTGCAAGGCTCTGGGTTTGATCCCCAGTACTTCAGCGGGGGTGGAGGGGCTGGGAAATACAATAAGTATTAGAGTGAAAACCACTCCCTTCTTCAGGTAGAACTCTCACCTTCAGATCAGCTAACCAGAAACAACAATGAAATCCTGCTCGTGACATCACATAAGTTAGTAAAGATGAAGAAAAGTCCCTTCTCGCCCCTTGTCACAAGATTTAGGAACCCTGCTGACAGTTCAAAGGATGGATTTATTTACATGACCTCTCAGTGCTCAGACTAATGCGTGGAGCCTATTTGTAAGTAATTTCTAGGCCTGATAATCTTACAGTGTAATAAGAATAAATGGCTGTCTCCTAGCTCATCTTTTATTTGGGAGAATATGATTGTTCCAAGTCAGCACTAGCCAGACATGGTGGTGTATGCCTATAGTCCCAGCTATTCATGAGGCTGAGACAGAAGGATCACAAGTTTGAGGCCAGCTTGGGCAATTAAGCATGAACCTATCTGAAAAATAAAAATAAAAAGAGCTGGGGATGTGGCTCAGTGGTAGACTGCTTGCCTAGCATATGTGAGACCCTGAGTTCAATTCTCAATTCCTACCACCACAAAAAAGAAAAAAAGAAAAGAAAAAGAAAAAGAAGGTGGCATCACTAAGCAGGAAACCTCCTAGATCACACAGGAAAGCGATTAATTTAGACATCTGAGGTCTGACTGCATAACATGACAAAGCTGTAAGCTAAGTTCCACCAAGTCAATAAATCTTGACTCTTACCTGCTCAGCAGCTAAAGCTTCACCATAGTTCTCCAGGAAGTTCCCTACGATGACAGAACCCACAATAGTGAGCCCCTTCCCTGCTTTAAGCTGCGAGGCAAAGGTGAGGAGGCGAGGATGCTTGACATGTAAGTCTTCATCTAGTTTCAGTAATACAAGTAATTGAGGCCTGTGAAGAGGTTGGGGGTGGAGGAGAGAAAACGCTTTGGGTTTGGGAAACAGAATGCGAATTCTACCCTTTACTTCAGAGATCTATGTAACATATAAAATTTGACAAAAGGAAGAGGTCAGAGAAATGATAGGATGAGAGTACTGAGTTATTCTGAATGCTCCTAGTATTATCCCAAATTGACCAGTCTTCAAGGACGCATAATAAATGACAGAAGTCGATCACAAATCATATGACAGAAAGACTGTAAGGGTCTGGAAGCGTTCAAAACAGGTCCATTATAACCGTTCCTTGGACCATGTGATTTCTTAATCCTGTAATCAACAAAGCACACATTTCTGTGTGTTGACTATGTGCCAAACACCACTGAGCTCTGTTGATTTCCTTACCTCCAGTTTTTAGTGTGTGGAGGTCCCTCCTCCAGCCGAAGCAAGGCAAACCGGGCTGCGCTGAGGGACAGCCCACGGATTCCATCACCCCATTCTTTCTCAGCTCTGGGAGAAAAGGAGAGAAGAGCAGAGATAGATTTAAACCATAGTAAGTATAATTTCAAAAAATTAAGTCCAGTTTTTCTGAATCTAAAAGCAACAAATGTGCAAGGTAGAAGATTAAAACTCATATTAGTGATTTATATATTGCTCTTTACTGACATAATGAACCCACTGTGAGTAAATGAACACTACCCTGCACAGACTGCGCTGCAGGAGTGCCTCAGAATACAGGCTGGCAGGGTCGCTCGCTCAGGCCTCAAAAGCAGCAGTATAAAACAGCAATTGGATTAGGAAATTATTACAGACCCAGAGTTTAAGTTATTTTAAAAATACTTAGAAAGTAAAATTTAATGTAATCTTTTTTTTTTTTTGCGGTACCGGGGGTTGAACCCAGGGGTGTTTCACCTCCGAGCTACACCCCCGGCCCTATTTTTTATACTTTATTTTGAAACCAGGTCTCATGAAGTTGCAGAGGGCCTCACTAAGTAGCTGAGGCTGGCCTCGAACCCGGACCCTCCGGTTTCTGCCTCCCAAGTACTGGGATTACAAGCGTGCGCCACCACGCCTGGAATTAATGTAATCTTCTGAATCAGAATGGCATTTATTCCTCATTTTGGAAGTTGTTATGAGGTCTTATTTGTGACAATGTTATTAAGGACTAATTTTATTTTTTATTTCAGAGATATAGACTAGCAAAAAATATTTATATTTGTGTTGTACTTTGTTTAGTACTGATCATTATTATTATTTGGATATGTCATTTTAATTATTTTTCATTGATCCATTCATACTTTCTCAACACGTTCCCCTTGTAATGAAAAGCTTGTAAGATGGTTAAGAGAATAAGGGATGCAAAATTTAGTTAGGGACAAATGAAGTTACCTGGTCCTTCATGTAATATTCATTGAGCTGGCTCTACCACACGAGCCAGTCTTGATACTTTTAGCAGTGATCAAGGTGAAATCCACACTCACCCTTGGTACTCAATGTACTTGTAGATCATACCAGCTATTACCATAGCTACAATGGCATAATACCAGGAAGAAATGAACATCAGAGCCAGACAGATACTCATTCCCATGAAAGACAGGGCCCTAGAAAATTAAAAACAAAATCATAAACAAAAAAGTATCTCTCTAAACAGCAAAGAAAGAAGCCTGTGCTAGAGGTGCTTCTCAAACAATCTGTGGTGAGGATTAAAAGAAAATTCCAATCCATAACAAACATTTATAAAATGCAATAAAAATGAATGATTAGAAAGACTATCATACGCCTGGAATGCTGTGGCAGTGTTATCTTTTGCTTTTTTTGTGGTGCTGGAAATCAAACACAGGGCTGTGTGCATACTCAGCAAGTGCTGTACTGCACCACACCCCAGCTCACACAGCAATGCTGAGTCACTGTAAGACTTCTAAGTGCTTATTCTCAATTTGTATGGTTGTCTTGTCATGGACTGGTAACAGTAGATCTGCATTGATTAGGTGGACAACTACATGTACTGAAGCTCTTCTGTGTGTAGAAGGAACTTCCTATCTCTGTGATGAATTTTAACATGAATAGGAGAATTTTTAATTTGAAGAAGATTAAGATCTAATAAAAATAAGGGGAAAGAGAAAAATAATAGAAGCAAAATATCACTACAAAAATGTTCATAATGAATTTTAACTAAAGTTAAAGCTAGAAAGAGGATCAGGAGTGTTAAAATTAGTTGAAGATCTAATTTTATTTTTGCCAGATAACGGCCATATCACTGCCTACCATTGCTAAGTGAAGTCAGAAAAGGATCAAGGAAAGTTAGCAAAGAAGAAGGAATGTATGTACCTATTGAGGTACATACAGAACATAATTAAAGAACTCTTAGCTTAAGAGAGGAAAGAGATGGGAAAGAAATGGGATGGTATCCAAAAAATGTGGATGACTCCTTCGGGACTAGGAAGGCTTAACCACAGCAGCAGCATGTCACTGATAGCCTTTCTATGTACTAGACACCGTACTAGCACTTTAGATTTATTAGTTGCCTTTTACAGATGAGTAAAATGAAATTTTACATGGTTATGTGCTTCGCTGAAGGTTAGAAAGCTAGGAAGTAGTCAAGCTGAGATATGAACTTGGATCACCTGACTCCATAGCCCACGCTTTTAACTACTAAGTGAAATTCTCATAAGGAGGAGAGTTTGAGAATGAAAACTGATGAGAATAGAAGAGTAAAGATAGGAATGAATGCTGTCCATTTCCTAGCAAAGAGGAAAACAGAAATGCAACGAGAAACCTGAAAGACAAAGCAGGCTGGAAATACTTATTTTATAGTTTCCATCTTATTCTTGGTGTTAAAAGTTACTATAAAATGATAGGAAAAAAGTAGAATAGGAAGGTAGGGATTCAAGGGAGACTTGAACATTGAGACATATAGAATGGAATGATTGGCCAAGAAAAAAAAAGTTGTATCAGGAACTCAGAATTCTCTCCAAAATGTAATGAAGAAGAAAAGGAGCAGACTTACCAGTGATAGTAGCGGAATCGGGGTCTCCAGTTGGGCGTTCGAAGTAATGTTTGCAAGGCACATGCCAAGTTTACAAAGAGGTAACACATGAGGAAAAACCTGGGGGAATAAAAAGAGAATGGGCTGGGGATGTAGTTCAGTGGCAGAGTGCTTGCCTAATACTCGCAAGCCCCTCCTGGGTTCAGTCCCTAGTACTACCCACGCGTGCACACGCACACACACACACACACACACACCCCAAATTAAAAAAAAGATAAAAGACAAAGAACTTCTGAAGTTACACAGGTAGGGGGAAAACCATAATAATTTATAAAAGGTAGCCTTACATAAAACTCTCAGGAATATTTATTACTTAAATAAAGTTAAACCTGTATTTGGCTCACTGCATCATTATCACTATTAGAAATATCATTATCACTAATAGAATTCACGTGTCATGTATCATTTACGCAAGAATAATTGAAGAGAATAAATGTCTCTTACATGGAAAGAATTGGGGCTACAAGATCCAGGGAGGCAATAAGGATCCCCAGTTCTGCAATGCCAGCAGTTAGAAGTAAAGCCCAGGTGGGTTCCCCATTGGCTTTGCTGTGACCAAAAACCTGTAAACAGAAGGGAAAATATCAGCACAGGACTATACCGCCAATATGTCCTGATTCTTTTAACCTACAGTTTCAGACATCTGAAAGATAACAGTGTTACAACAGTGTTATTTTTATTTTTTAGTCTTTTCTTTTTTGGGGTGCTGGGAATCAAAGCCAGGGGTTCATGCATGCAAGGCAAGTGCTTTACCACTGAGCAACATCCCAGGCCCAACAGTGTTATTAAAAAAAAAATTCAGCCAGGCGTGGTGGCGCATGCTTCTAATTCCAGTACTTGGGAGGCTGAGACAAGAGGATCTGGGTTCGCCGCCAGCCTCAGCTACTTAGTGAGGCCCTGTTTCAAAATAAAGAATAAAAAAAAATAGGGCTGGGGTTGGAGCTCGGAGGTAGAATGCCCCTGGGTTCAATCCCCAGTACTGCAAAAAAAAAAAAAAAATCACAGCAGTAATATATAAACTCATACTAGGGATTTAGAGGGTCTTGTAATAAAACCCCACAAGTCTCCATATTTTTTTTTGTGGTACTGGGGGTTGAACCCAGGGGCATTCTACCTCCGAGCTACACCCCCAGCTCTATTTTTTTTCTTTATTTTGAAACAGGGTCTCGCTAAGTTGCAGAGGGCCTCACTAAGTAGCTGAGGCTGGCCCTGAACCCGGATCCTCCTGTCCCAGCCTCCCAAGTACTGGGATTACAAGCGTGTGCCACCACACCCAGCTACAAATCTCCATATTTATGATCAAGTAATTCCTAAAACCACATAGACCATTACATCTAGGAAAAAAGAAGAGCGGGTGTGGTGGCACATGCCTGTAATCCCAGTCCTTGGGTGGCTGAGACAGGAGGATGGCAGGTTCTAGAATAGTGCCAGTAACTTAATGAGACCTTGTTTCACTTTTTATTTTTAAAAAGGGCTGGGGATGTAGTTTGGAGGTAGAACGTCCCTGGGTAATCCCCAGTACCCCTCCCCACACACACAAAGAGGCATAGGAAAGGGACACTCACCCTCAGAAACGGTATGATGTTATCCTTGGCAATAGCCTGTAGCAGCCTTGGTGCACCTGTGAGGCTCTGAAGTCCAGCCCCACATGTTGAAAAGAAGGAGCCGATGACAATCACCCACGGAGATGGCCATGATAAGGTGCCCACCACCAGATTACCTTTCACAGCATCCCCAAACCTGAGGAGGGACAGACAGTGGGGAAATGTCATCTGGAAAAAGCCCTGAATGACCACAGAGACGTGCACCCAAATTCCCTTTTTATTTTCTTTCTTTCTCATTTATTTTAATGGTACTGGGGATTGAACCCAGGGACATTCTACCTCCGAACCACACCCCATCCCTTTTTCAATTTCTATTTTGAAATAGGGTCTCGCTAGGCTGCTGAGAGTCTTACTATGTTGCTGAGGCTGTCCTAGAACCTGAGATCCCCCTGTCTCAGTCTCTCAAGCACAGGGATTACAGGCATGTGCTACCACACTTGGCCCAGGTTTTCTCTTTATAATATTTAGAGAATCGAAATTGAGGCAGACAGTAATCCCAACAAATGTAAAGGTAGATAGCTTTGATCAAAAGACATTGATGGGGGACTGGGGGTGTAGCTCAGTGGCAGAGGGCTTGCGTAGTGGTGGACAAGGCCCTGTGCTTGATCCTCAGTACTGTCCCCCAAAGGCACGGGTGACCTGTATTTAAAAACAAACAACAAGGCCGGGCGTGGTGGCGCACGCTTGTAATCCCAGTACTTTGGGAGGCGGAGACCGGAGGATCCGGGTTCGCGGCCAGCCTCAGCTCTCTCTGTCTCTCTGTCTCTCTCCTTAGTGAGGCCCTCTGCAACTTCATGAGACCCGGTCTCAAAATAAAGTATAAAAAATAGGGCCGGGGGCGTAGCACGGAGGTAGAACGCCCCTGCGTTCAATCCCCGGTACTGCAAAACAAACAAACAAACAAACAAACAAACAAAAACAAACAACAACTAGTAGGGTCAAAAAATGAGCTAAACTTCAATTACAGCTTTCCCCTTCCGATTCTCAAAATATCTGCTGTTGGGGGAAAATTGGAAAAGTACAGGAAAATAAAAATGCAGAAGGGAAATCCATAATCTTAACAGAATATTGTTCATATTTAGCATATTTTAATCTATTTACTATGTTTTTTAAAACATAGATGAGATCTTACTTTACCTGCAAATATATATATATATATTTGTGTGTGTATGTGTGTGTGTGGTGCTGGGAATTGAATCCAGGGGCATGCTACCTCCGAGCTACACCCCTAACCCTATTTTATTTTATTTTGAAACAGGATCTTGCTAGGTTGCTAAGGCTGGCCACTAACCTTCCATCCTCCTGTCTCAGCCTCCCAAGTACTGTAATTACAGGAGTGTACCACTGCACCTGGCTTCTATATTCTTTTTAAACATATGCATTTTCCTGTGTCATGTAAAACCATGAATAAAAATTTGGTGGTTTGAGTAACACTGCATCATAATTTACATTTTCCATTTGTCTAGTACTGATTTACTATTATACAAAATACTTCAATATCTTTATGTACGTATCTACATTGACACATCAGATTTTTTTCCTTATGGCAAATTCCTAAGAGGGAATAACTGTGGGGAAAAAGGATCAACATATAAATACATTTCAAAATCACTACCAAACTGTTTTCCAGAAAAGTTATACTAAATTTACCCCCATTGGAAGCACATAAGGGCTCAAGGTTTATGTTACATACTCCACACAAGCCTTTGAGTATTAAAATAAAAATTTAAGCAGGGCATGGTGGCACATGCCTATAATCTCAGTATTGGGAGGCCAAGATGGGAGAATGGCAGATTCTAGGCCAGCCTCAGCAACTAAGCAAGACCCTCAGCAACTTAGTAAGACCCTGTTTCCAAATAAAAAATAAAAAGGGCTGGGGATACAGCCTGGAGGTAGAATGCCCCTGAGTTCAATCCCTAATACCAAAAAAAAATGTCACTGATCATTTGATAGGTGAGACAAGGCATCTCTTTAATTATTTATGGTTTCAATAATTTTATTAAGTATCACACACAAAATAATGTGCAAAAACAAATGTACATCTCAATGAATTGCCATGAAGTAAATACTTACATCTACCATGCAATTCAAAACAAGTAGAACACTGCCAGCACCTGAAAGTCTATTCCCAATCATTTGCCGTTTCTTCTTCCCCACTATCCGTTATTCTGATTTTTATTTATTTTATTTATTTATTTTTGCAGTACTGGGGTTTGAACCCAGGGGCATTTTACCTCTGAGCTACATCCCTAGACCTATTTTTTATTCTTTATTTTGAAACCGGGTCTCACTAAGTTGTGGGGGGCCTCACTAAGTAGCCGAGGTTGGCCGCGAACCCGGATCCTCCAGTCTCAGCCTCCCAAGTATTGGGATTACAAGTGTGCGCCACCACGCCCGGCTCTGATTTTTAATACTATGTAGTTTTATGTGTTTTTAAATTTTGTATGAATTAAACACAGTATATACATTTTGTGTCTGGTTTCTATTACTCAACATTGTGAAATTCTTTTTTGTTGTATATCACTACTATTCATTTTCCTTTATTGCTGCATGGTTTGCACTGTATGGATACATAATTTATTCATTATGGATATTTTTATTGTTTCCAGATCTTGACTATTTAAGCATACTATTACTATGAGGGTTCTTGCGCATGATTCCTGATACATATGTGCAGACATTTCTGTTGGGTATACCTAGAAGTGGAATTGCTGAGTCATGGATACGTACATGCTCATATTTAGGAGAATGAACAACCGTTTTTTAAAGTGGTATTCAAATTTACATCCTCGATAATTTTTCTATTATGATATAATTTACCAAAGCTCCATGCATCTTCTATTTTAATAGTATAATATTCTATACCATACAAATATATACACACATATATGTACTGTTACTTATACATATATATATATATATATATATACACATATACACACACATATAAATTGTGCTTATTTATTTTTCTCAACAACATTTACATAGCATCTATTAGCCTTCCTGTCCTTAAAAAGCTCAATCTAAGTCAGGCGTGGTGGCGCACGCTTGTAATCCCAGTACTTGGGAGGCTGAGACAGGAGGATTGCAGGTTTGACAACAGCCTTGACAACGTAGCAAGTCTCAGCAACCTGGTGAGACCCTGTTTCAAACTAAAAAATAAAATTGGGCTGGGGGTGTGGCTCAGAGGTAGAATGCCCCTGGGCTTCAATCCCCAGTACCACACACACACACAC
>PVJS01056584.1:0-12299 GCA_004027185.1 Glis glis | reverse complement strand
CCCAAAAAAAAAAAAAAAAAAAAAAAATAGAGTTTATCCTAGGATTTCAAGATTGGTTTAACATTCTGAAATTAATCATGTATTGTACCACATTAGGAAAAAAAAAAACATGATCAACTCAAAGGACACAGACTGGGAAAAACTTTTCTGACAAAAATATTCTAACAAAAATATCTGACTAAAAATTATATCTAGAATATAATAAAAATCTCTTATCACACCATAATAAGATAATAAAACTTTCTAGTTAAAAATATAGGAAAATGTTGAAGTAGTTAGCTCTGATAATGATGATGTAACAAATGATAATCATAGTTAAAATGCTTAATGTGGGAAGCTGGGCTCGGTCGAGCCAGCCAAGATGGCGCCGTGGCGGGTTGCCAAGTCTCGTGACCCGCGCTTGTTTACCAGACCTAGCACATGCGCAGTTGAGAAGCGCACGCATTTGGTGCATGCTCATTGCATGCTTGATGCTGGAGAGCCTATGAGAGGAGGCCTGGCCTGCGTGTATGTGGCGTGAGAGAGGTGTGATTGGAGGATTGCTTCTGGCGTGATTGGGGAGGGGTTGCTCGTTCATAATATAAGCGGGATGCCGATGTTAAGAAGCTGGAGAGGAAGCTGCACCATCTGTACTGAAGTGTCTGTGTGTCGTCTTTCCTGGACTCTGCTGGTCAGAACTCCAGGTCATCAAGAAAAAGCAAATTAAAAACATAATTATTATTGTATGTGGACAGAATATCCATTATTAGGAAGACTAACATCTCACTGTTGGTGAGAATGTGAAGCAGTTGGAATCCTAATATTTCACTGGTGGGAGAATGAAATGGTAAAGCCATTTTGGATGTTCCAAAATAGTAGTAACTTATTAGATTGAATGTTTATTTCATGTTGATATAAATTCCAATCTCACCATGGCTATAGAAAACCATCTATATGGCCATACAGGCGTCAAGGATTCTTTCCTTTTGTGGTTCTGCAAACCTCGGAGTCTTGCATACCTCATTTAGCTAGTGGAGATGGAAGAGGAATATATTGTCTTCTGTAAAAGAATTTCATAGGCCAGGTCTGCAGTAAGTGTAGATAATATTTATCTGCTCCGTATCAGCCAGAGCTCATTAACTAATTTCACAGAAGACTGACAAGCACCATCTAGGGGTGTGTGTGTGTGTGTGTGTGTGTGTGTGCGCGCACGCACGCAAAGGAAAAGAATTCGATTAATTTCTACACAGTGTCAGCCTTATTCATATTGCTATTTAGTGATAAATAGATGTGGAAAGTAGTTTAATTTATATAATCAGGAGATCACTAGTTTCTGAGTGTTAAATTGCCAATTTTAATAGTAAATGCATGTTATATTGGACAAGAATTTTCTTTTTAAATAATGTCTTAAGAGTATAGGCTTGGAGTCAGATTTATTTAGATACCAATTGTTTAACCTTAACCATGCCCCTAATGAAACCACTTTGTGCAGTAAATCTTATAAAATAGGAAGCTTTTGATATATTTTCCAGTTCTTAGAGATTGAGGTTTTACTTTCAAAGATTAGAAATTATGGTTTCTGCTCTTATTCATTCTAGGATTATCCTAAAGATTAAATTAGATAGTGTCTCTGAATTATCTGAACTATATTATGAAAAACAATTTTCTTTCTTAGCTGACAAAGGAATAGCGATCTTTGTGATGTTTACATTGACTTAAGATTTTACGAAACAGAGCCTCTGTTAAATGAGTATCATTATTATATTTAACATTTTTATGTGTTCAGAGATATAGACTATTAGTCTAAAAGTTGAATACCTAATGTTTGCTTGTGTATTTTTATGAGAAAATTTCCACTTCAATGAAGTATTTCTAAAGACATTTAAATGAAAATTGAGACTATGCCTGGATTATGATTGCTTTGTTCTCTTCTCTCAGCTTTCTAGCCTAAGATCAAAGACTACTCTTTCAAAGTAAGTTCATATTTCCCTTAGTATCAGGTTAAAAATTTATGGGTGTGTGCCTTCGATGAAGGCTATGCTCACTCCTTAGAAAAGAACAGACCAATCTCCTAAAATCCCACATGGAGCAAGGGTTTTCTGATGAGTGTTCAGATGTGCCTGCTTCAGTTCCACAAATAACAAGTTAACATTCTGATATCTTCAGTTTCCTCTTGCCTAGATAATTCCTAAAATAGAAACCATCATTAATCAAAGACTAAACGCAGGACCCCTAGGCGCAATCACTTACATAATATCTCAACAAAGAGATATTTTTTCTTTAAATTATCAATTAAATTATCCATGTTTTATTTCAGTGTTATATATTGTTTCTTTTTTTTTGTGGTACCGGGGATTGAACGCAGGGGCGTTCTACCTCCGCGCTACGCCCCCAGCCCTATTTTTTATACTTTATTTTGAAACCGGGTCTCACGGAGTTGCGGAGGGCCTCACTAAGGAGATAGAGAGAAAGAGAGAGAGAGAGACAGGGAGAGAGAGCGAGAGAGCTGAGGCTGGCCGCGAACCCGGATCCTCCGCCTCCCAAAGTACTGGGATTACAAGCGTGTGCCACCACGCCCGGCTTTATATATTGTTTCAATTGCTTTTTGTAGTATATACTAGATATTTGGGTGGGGGGTATACTGGTGATAAACCAAGGCCCTTCTCAACCTTGTGTTTGATTGTGAATGGAAGTTTTAAGAGGCGGTTATTGAAGGTTGTGATTTCCAACCTAAAAGATAAGGGGCATGCAAGATTTCTTTCAATAACCATCTGTGACTTAGTTTTTCATAAAATTGACAGATTTCCATCAACTATATGTATATTTCCAGGATATATTTCTAATAAGTGTTAATAAAATACTGATGATCTTATTTCCTTAAGGTTTATTCCTTTGCCCTGATACTTTGAGAGTTGTTGAGCAAATATACATGGAATTTGTCAGTTACATTGATTTTTAAGTTACTGATTTTTATGCTGATGTTATTACCGAGCTTCTGTTTCTGAGTTAGCAAGTTCATATCATTTTAATCTGGCTGCATATGGCAGCCCTCATACTTTGTTCAACTGACTATTTTAGGTGCTATTTTCTGAGCCCTCTTAAATTCTAAATATTCTCACTCAGATACAGTGATCAGATCTGTATATGATATTTCAGGACAGGAACATTTTTTTTCTGATATTTTAAAATTAAATTAAGGCACAAGCCAGGTGTGGTGGTGCATGCTTGTAATCCCAGTACTTGGGAGGCTGAGACTGGAGGATCCGGGTTCGCGGCCAGCCTCGGCTGCTTAGGCCCTCCGCAACTTCGTGAGACCCTGTTTCAAAATAAAGTATAAAAAATAGGGTCGGGGGTGTAGCTCGGAGGTAGAATGCCCCTGGGTTCAATCCCTGGTACTGCAAAAAAAAAAAAAAATTAAATTAAGGCACAAAAGTCTCTGGTTCCTATCAGTGGCTCCATGTTCTAAAGCAGTAGTCTGAAAATTTCTAGGTTCCTTCCATCCTTTCCAATTAATTCAGTGTTGGACTCCGTAGATATGTCATATCTTTTTAGGATCTCATTTTTCTTTAATATCCAAGTAGCAATAGGCTTGAGTCTTCAATGTCAAGAAATCAGTCTCTTCCTACGAATTTCTGAGCATCTCCAGTGAGCTGTTTTTAATTCCACAAATCTGTTCTGGCTGCTGCTAATCATTTGTTTTACTTACTTATTTTCTTTTTTTAATTAATCTTTTATTGGTGCATTGTAATTTTACATCATAGCGAGATTCATAGTGATGCATTCATATATGCACACCACATCACTTGGTCTGTTTTTTTCTCCAAGTCTCCCTCCTCGCCCCCCCTCCTTCCTCCCAGTACATGGTAGTAAGATTAATAGTGATACATCCATACATGTGCATAACATTATTTGGTCTGTCTTCCTTCCCCAAACGTCCACTTTCTCTCCCTTCTTTCCTCCCCAATCTTCTTCCACTATTCTACTAGTCTCTCTCATCTTCATGAAGTGTCTTTTCTTTTCTATTTTCTCTCTAACTTCAATATATGAGCTAAAACATGTCTCTTGACTTTCTGAGTCTGGCTTATCTCAGCATGATGTTCTTTAATTCCATCTATTTTCCTGCAAATGACATGATTTTGTTCTTTATGGCTGAGTAAAACTCCATTGTGTGCACACACCCCATTTTCTTTATCCTTTCATCGGTTGATGGGCACGTAGCTTGGCTCCAGATGTTGGTGCCTCAGTCAACATTCTCACTGATATAATCCAGAAGACCTGACCACACAGCTTAGAGGAAGACTTGCTCATAGCTGTTTGGAGGGTTGGGACAGTCCATGTGAAGCCAGGGTCTGTGGATCTCAGAGCATGGCGGTGGGAAGCAGAGAGAGGGAGAGCACTCAGGCTCTGCTCTCATATCACAGAGGCCAGAAGCAAGAGAGAGGGAGAGAGCAAGGCTCTGCTCTCACATCACGGATGCTGGAAGCCAGAAAGAGGGAGAGCATGGGCTCTTTTCTCACAGCATGGAGGCCCTAAGCAGAGAGAGCTAGTAAGCAAGTGGATCTGTAGACACCAGCACAATCCCTAAGGCCATACATACCCCCGGGGACCTATGTTCTCCAGCCACATCCCACTGACCTACCTTGCCACGTAGATTAATCCATCAGGGCAGGTTTATCTACTGATGAGATTACAGTCCTCACGACTCAATTACATCAACTCCGAATACCAATAAATGAGCATTTCAGGGGACATTCTATATCTAACTATAGCAGTTGGTTATTGTGAATTGCTGCTCATCATTTTAGACCCGGCCTCTTCCCCACTTCCTCTATTTACATGGCTGGATCCATCCTGTCTTAGCACTCTGCCTTCCAGTTTTATCCAAAAATATGTGTACAGGGTTTACATTAGTCCTTAAAACACATGATTTCAAGTTAACAAAATTGTCTAACACCTAGAGAACCTATGATGCGAAAATGAAATCCAAAACTGAATGTCAGCTATCATGCTCCTCAGGTCTATAAATAGCATTCATGTGCAAAGTTCCCATTGGCCCTTGCTTTATGAACCTAAAAAACACCATGGGGGAGCTATTAGGGCAAAGTGGTCAGGATCCTGACTCAGCAAATTGTTTCTATCCTAATGCTATTACCCTTTCTAGAGTGCTCAGCAAACTGTTTAAACGTCATGACAACAAATGGGCACAGTGCTCCCTGAGCACTGTGATTAGTGCACTGTGACTTATGTAGCCAGCTGTACTATGAGACCCTGGGTACTGACCGATAGAGTGCAAGCAAAAGTAGAGATGAGTCCAGTCATTATTATTGGGTTTTATCTTTATGACCATTTGTAGGTTGGCATTCCTGGGAACTAACTCTCCTCTCCAACCAAGACTTCTTTTGAAGACACCTTATTTCTGGCTTTCTCAGTCTGGCTTATCTCAGCATGATGTTCTTTAGTCCCATATGTTTTTCCTGCAAATGACATAATTTTGTTCTTTATGGCTGAGTAAAACTCCACCACATTTTCTTTATCCATCCATTTGGCCTATGCCAAAAGAAAAAGCCAAGCAACGGACTTCACATCATAATCTCTGCTCATACTCAAGATAATCATTTATGTCATGAAATATTGTATTATTTATTAGTTGAGCATCTTGTATATACAAATCATTATTCCAAGTGCTGAAATAAAATGATTTTAAAATGTACATGGAGTCAGCTACAGTGATGCATGGCTGTAATCTCAGTATGTGGGAGGCTGAAACAGGAGGATCACCTATTTGAGGCCAGCAAGTATTAACTTAGCAAGACCCTGTTTCAAAATTTAAAAAGGGCTGACAATATAGCTCAGAGGTGGAATGTCCCTGGATTCAAGTCCCAGTAACGCGCGCGCACGCGCACACACACACACACACACACACACACACGTGTAATTATACATGCATATATATTTACATAACTATCGCTCTCTCTATATATGTGTGTATAATCTTTCTTCTTCCAGAGTTTACAATCCAGTGGGAGTTATAAAGTCTTCATTAATCACCCAAATATATGTGTGATGTGCTACAGAAGAGGTCTCCATTATATAGAAACAAATAATGGTGGAAGAACAAAATCATTTGTAGGAAAATGAATAGATTAAATAATTGTATGCTAAGTGAGATTAGCCAGTCCCAGAAAGCAAAGCACCATATGTTTCCCTCACATGTAGAAGTTAGAGAGAAATGGGGAAACAAGAAGGACTGCAGATAAATGGGGGGAGATACTAGAATAGTGGGATGGGATTTGAGGAGGGAGGTGGAGAGGTGAAAGGGGAGAATTAATGAAGGAAAGAGTTCAAATAATGCTACGTTCATATATGAAGTTATCAATATTAATTTCAATATTAGGTATAGGGAAGGACAGGGAAGGGTGGGATTTGGAGGGAAACACAGCAAGTGCCGTATGCATGTATGCTTATATCACTTCTATCACTCTGAACCTCATTATGATAGATAATTATAATGCACCAATTTAAAAAAAAATCAAGAAGAGCTTTAATCACAGTACGAAGCTCCTTTGGATGATTTATTCCTCTGGTTCATGTCTGTCTTAATACAAAGTGACATATTCATAGCTTGTGTAGATGCCTGCACGTATTAATCAAATAGTCTCTTGGGGGGAAAATTAGAACTCACTACAAATGTAAATTCTACCTTTTACTTTGGAAGTCATTAATGGATCAGAAATATTCAGTGTTGAAGTTCTGGGGAAGGGCGTTGGTAAATGCATTAGGTTTTTGTGTTTGGGATGCAACAGATTAGTAGGCATTAAATCATGCAAACAGAGCTGTAACACCCTTATTACTGACAACATCGCGGTTGGATGATATGCCATAGTTCATGTCAGATTGAGCTTCCTACAGCTTCATTCTGGAATTGACTTACCATACACAGGCAGAGAGAGCTGGACAGATAGGCTTGCCACAGGCAGAAAAAAATAAGGATAAAGTCTTTCAGATTCAGAAGAGAGTAGGAAGCCCAAGTGACTGAGAAGGGGGAGAAAGGCAGAAGCATTCTCTAGTGAGATTTTATTAGAAATCAGTCCTGAGGAAGGGATGACATCTACCCCAGCCATGTTCTTGTGATTTCCTTAACCAATTGGTTTATCAGTCACCGAGTCTTGGAGAAGACTCCTGATTCCCAGGAAGCTCTGGTTTCTATTTATAAAGGTGAAATAGCCCTTGCTCCTTTGTGTATCTGGAGGAAAGTTTAGTTTTCAGTTCCAGAACTGCTTTGTCCAGTAGAGCAGCTACCAGCACATATGGCTATTTAAATTGAAATTAATTAAATCAAATTAAATAAAACTCTAGTTCCTTGGTCACAGAAGGCACATTGTTGTGCTCACATTCACTGCAGTGGAATGCTCTAGAACAGAAGAGACTAGAATCTATTTGCATCATCACAGAACCATCCATTGGGTGGCGCTGTTCTAGGGCATTGCAATATTTTAGGGTAGCGCATGAAAGAGCTTCAGGAACTTGCTATACTTTAAGCTGAAAACCTACTCACTTATTTCTCAAACTGGTCACACATCCTATATGTTTCCTCAGAAGATATTCAACAACAATATCTGTCAAAGATGCTCCAATAATACAGTGTTGATAAATTGTTTTTTAAGGTTTTAACACCCCTGACCCAGGAGAAACTATATCGAAAGATAAAACCTGAGAAATTAAACTTTTAAATTTCCCTTCTCTTAATTTCTGAGTCTGTCCCATCTCAGCTGGAGGGGTCTGTTGGAAGCTCAGGTGAAGTGGGGTTCCTCAGTGGCCGTGGACCCTGTCTCCCCTCATAGTCTAGTGAGGACTGTGTGTCCTGCATAACAATTTTTTTCTAGGCTAGTTTTTCACCTTTTTTTGAACCTTAAGTAGCTTTCACCTCTTTATGGGCAGTGGACATATTTTCTCAATCTCCTGTTTCTCTAAAGGACAGTGGCATGCCTCCATTGCTCATCCCTGCTGTTCTCTCACACTTTAGAGGGAGGATCAATCAAGGATTAGCCCAGTACTTGGCAGGCTGAAACAGGAGGATCACAGGTTCAAGGCCAGCCTTAGCAATTTAGCCAGACCCTGTATGAAAATGAAAATTAAAAAAAAAAAGGCTAAGGGTATAGCTGGGAGGTAGAATTCCTCTGGGTTCAACGTCCAGTACCAAAAACAAATGAAGCTCCAGAGGATTAGGTGGCTTTCTCTGCTTCTTCATTTGGTTTTTTTCCCCCTATCTCATGGAGCACAGGCCCTGTCTGCTGCACCTGAGTCCCTTCATTCTTTCTCATTTTGGCCCAGAAAATTGTTTTTCCAACTATTCTTCTGAATTTTTTATTATAGAGACTCCTGTAGTGAGAGATATAAAATCACTTTCTGAATCTACCAAAAGCATCTAATATTTCTCCAAATGTTATTTATCTTCACCTCCTTGACTTAGAGAATATTACCTCAAAGGTATTTTGTCTTTGGCACAACAGTTAACCTCAGCTCAGATAGCCTTTATCATCTTCCTCCCCAGATTTCCTTCAGTACATCTATCTTCTCAGAATTGTTCCTTTTCTTTTCTGTGTAGTCATGGTTCCACAAATATCTTCACCATGTCCTTCAGGGCACTGGCGTGCTAATAAACTGGCTCTCTAGAAAACAAAACAAAATGTTCTCACTCAAATTGCTTGCCCATTTCCCAGGTGTAAATACTGCCACCATGGCTGATTTCAAGCTTCTAACAGGATGTCACTAAGTGCAGATTTGTCAAGAGGTAGGCATCTTGTGGGCTGAATCAGCTGCTCCCCCACAGTAGTAGTGTAGGGAACCCGGATCCCAGCCTCCCCATATACCATTATGGAAACACTTGAAAACCAACCCAATGCCATTCTGAGTTGTTAACACCCATCTTTGTGTCTTTGACCCTCAGACACACGCTTGGCTTCTGAAATCCCTTTCCAAAGCCCTCTGGGTTTTCAAGCATGGTGTTTCAGCCAGTATTCTCACTGCTATGATCCAAACAACTGTCAACACAACATAGAAAAAGGAAGATGTATTTGCTCACACTCCTGGAGATTTCAGGCATGAAGTCCATGTCAGGCCGGTTGCATCTGCAGAGCTCAGGGCGTGGCAGCGAGAAGCAGAGAGAGGGAGAGAGCAAGAACTGCTCTCACATAACAGAGGCTGGAAGCAAGAGAGCAAACAGGGGGAGGAGGGACCACATATAGTCCCCAAGGCCACAGCCCCAGGGACCCCTCCTCAGTGACCAAGCCCACCTCCTCCATCCATACCTCACCTGCCTAGGTTACCACCCTGTGAATCTATCACAATGAGTTTATCCACTGCTAATATTACAATCCTCATGACTTAATTATGTCAATTCTAACATTATGAATACATGAGCTCTGCAGAGAACATTCTATATCCAAACTATGACACATGGTTTCTCTATTGCTCACATCAGGGACTCCATATGAACACATATTTCAATAGCTTTATTTGTCTGTATTCATGAGGAGAAGCCATTCTGGTCTAAGTTCTTGATCTTCTCCTTTTGGTATTGATGTTTGGGCTTCAGTCGACCTTTCTAGCATGGAAACATTACCAGCAATGATGATAATGAAATAGTGATTTTAGACATAGGACATGAATACAATTAATTCTCAGAAAGGCTAACTACCATGGTGATATTTTTATGTAATTATTTATTCTTCATTCCTAATGAATGATTTTAGGGAGCAAATATCCCCCAAATCCTTGCTTTTTAAGAGAGCAGACTGACAGATTTAGTAATTTTTTTTCTCTCTCTTTTTTTAAAAATCCTAAGTTCCAGGTACTCTTTGATCATAATCATGGGGTTCAGCGAGTCTCTAACTGGCCCCTTTGTTTTGATATATTGAAAAAATGTGCTAATATTTCCTTTAACATTCCTTGAAGTGTAATCATGCCAGTTGTTCTGGAGGAAAACATTTATTCTTAGGTAATACTCCATCTGTAGGTTACTTTGAGACCTTCCAAGCAATCCTTACTCTGCCTGACTTTCCATGTTTTGAAAGATAATTTTTAGCAGGTAACAGTTTAGGACATCTGACTAATAACATTTACCACTTGTACAAGAAGCCACTTGGCCTGGCAGCATTTCAAAGCTATACAGTATTATCTCAAAACTGATAGAGCTAGTTGAACGTTAATGAAATAAAAACATGTACTCCTGACAGTGGTATCTTTGTCTCCCTTTATTAGCTATGCCTATAGTTTTGATCCTCCTGTGTATTTTTCCTGGGATTATCTGAAGGGATGTCATAAATTATCACCAGGATTCTTACAGGATACTGACTTTTTCTATTTTAATTTCAAATGATTTCCCCACTAACGCCCACATATTGCTGCCATATGTCCTTTTTTCTGCTATTTAACTACTTCTTTTGTTTCCTCGCCCTCATGAGGATATGAAAGGAGAGGTGATTGTCACGATTCTTGCTCTGTGGCTCACCCACTGTCATCTCTCCTGACACTTCCCCTGCACTAGACCATGTAAAATATATCAAAATGGATACTCCTTTCTTGTGACATCTTAACCACTTGTTCTAGGAAATAGATCCCAATCTTTTTATTTTTTGAGGTGTGGGGGTTTGAACCCAGGGGCATTCAAACTCCAAGCTATACTCCAAGCCCTTTTTATATATATTTTTAAAATTTTGAAACAGGGTCTTGCTAGGTTACTAAGGGTCTCCCTAAATTGCCAAGGCTATCCTCAAACCTATGATTCTCCTTTCTTAGCCTCCCTTGTACTGGGATTACAGGCATGCATCATCATGCCAGGCCGATCCCAGTCTTATCTAAACTTTTCCGTGCTAAGTCATAAGCCTACCAGTTTATGTTGGGGTAATCAAAACTACTGACCTCATTGCATTTTTGTGTGAAGTGTCACTTAACAGTTTTAACTCAGATTCAGCAGAATTACTCGTCTATTTTTCCCCAAAACTGAAGAAATCAAATCATCTGGGAGCTTTTTAGAAATGTGCCATATGCATCCCAATTATATTGAATAAGAATCTATATTCCCCAAGTAATTCTTTTTTTTTTTTTTTGCGGTACCGGGGATTGAACCCAGGGGCGTTCTACCTCCGCGCTACACACCTGGCCCTATTTTTTATACTTTATTTTGAAACCGGGTCTCACGTAGTTGCGGAGGGCCTCACTAAGTAGAGAGAGAGAGAGAGAGAGAGAGAGAGAGAGAGAGAGACAGGGAGAGAGAGAGAGAGATTGAGAGCTGAGGCTGGCCGCGAACCCGGATCCTCCGGTCTCTGCCTCCCAAAGTACTAGGATTACAAGCATGCGCCACCACGCCCAGCTCCCAAGTAATTCTTATGTGAAACATGTTAAAAAAACACTAATTTAATGTAGAAAATCTGTTTCACCTTTTTAACCACTCCCTAAATATTTTAATTTCTTCTATATGCAAAGAAGTAGTGTGAAGAATAAAAATTATATAGCATTATACCAATAAATGACCACATGACAAGCTACCATATCATAAATAATGTGACAATTTCAATGGTAGAGCACAAGAACATTGTTTTGGGGATATGTGAAGAACTTTCATTGGGTTGGAAAGTTCCAGCAGGTGGCAACCTGGCAGATGTCTCTAGACAGAAGAAATTAGCAGATCCACAAAACAAGGTAACTCCATGAAGAGAACTTGTAAAGGAGACAATACTGGAATGGGGGAGTTATTAAAATGTCCTGAATGTATTTCTGAGGAGTATTTTTATGTTTTATTTTGTAACTATGGAAACAACACCCTTAGAAATTCCTGTTTCTAATGAAGCTTTTCAGCTGGGCGTGGTGGCACACACCTGAAATCTCAGTACTTAGGAGGCTGAGACAGGAGGATCGCAGGTTTGAGGCCAGCCTTGGCAACTTAGTGAGACTCTCAGCAACGTAGTGAGACTCTGTTTCAAAATAAAATAGGGTTGGGGTATAGCTCAGAAGTAGAACAACCCCGAGTTCAATCCCCTGTATCACACACACACACACACATACACACACACGCGCGCGCGCGCGCGTGTGCGTGCGCACATCAAAAATAAATATTGAAGAAAAATATGTAGAGCCGGGCATGGTGGCGCACGCTTGTAATCCCAGTACTTTGGGAGGCAGAGACCGGAGGATCCGGGTTCGTAGCCAGCCTCAGCTCTCTCTCTCTCTCTCTCTCTCCCTGTTTTTTGTCTCTCTCTCTCTCTCTCTCTCTCTCCCTCTCTCTCTCTCTCTCTCAGTGAGGCCCTCCGCAACTTCGTGAG
>PVJS01056583.1:0-12299 GCA_004027185.1 Glis glis | reverse complement strand
GGAGGTAGAACGCCCCTGCGTTCCATCCCCGGTACCGCAAAAAAAAAAAAAAAGAAGGGACATATGTTTTCATTAATATGTGCAACCTACGGAGTAGTGGGGACACACAAGGGACTCCGGTTGATAATGGAGAACCCTCAGTGGGGCAAGGGAAGTGGTACAAGGGAAGGGGAAGGGCAAGAAAGAAGCGAATCAGTGGAATTACTATTATAAACAATATGCACATGTGAGAATAAACCAACATCATTCTCGGTACTTCATACAGGTGGGTGGAGGTGGGGGGGACACTAAGAGCTGTGTGCATGTATGTTAACATACATACACTGTGTATGTTAACAGTGTTATATCACACATCACAGTGTTACATCACATATACACTGTGATGTAAGACTTCAATGCACCAATCAAAACACGTTAAAAATAATCACATAGTTTCTTAATAGTAAATCTTGTTATTTAACAAATAATAATGAAATAATACTCCTTGTGATCATTTTTGGTGCCAAATGTGTGAACCCTCTCCTAAATGGGATTTTACATGGAGATATATTGTATTTGGCTGGATGTAGCTGAAAGCAATGCCTACTTTCTACCCTCTGAGTTGAATTGTACTTCAAAATTAAATTACATTTTGGGAGAAATTCCATTTGTTAATCTAGATATTTGAAAATCCCTGGACAGGACAAACCTCATTTAAGAGATTGTCTTCTTTCCCATAGTATCTTCAGTGTGTATTACTGTTTGGTTCTGAACGATGACTTAAGTGGGCCACCATTTATGTGGCTGAAGGAGGGGTCATGTTGGACTCGGTGTACACTTATAGGAATGAAAAGGCACTTAAGTAGACATAATAGGTGCATCTTTGTTACAGATATAAAACACGAATATAAAATGTACAAGTTAATTCTGCCCCAGGAGAATTGTAATTGTCCCCAAATACATTTATGCACAAATATCACTTTGAATGCTCTCTATTCGCAGGATCATGCCAATGTTTTTATTAACAAACTGCCTCTTTGTTATCCCACTAAACTAGGATTACAGCTTTTAGTTGCTTATATATTCATATGCTTATACTAATTTTATGGCACAATAGATAAAACATATTTAGCCATATGTTAGTTATAGAGAACATGTGTGATTAATTCTGGACCTATCATGACATTGAAAACATAGGGAAATTCAAATAATCCACTGGAAAAACTCTTGATGTACAAGTTTTATCCTGTGTCCCATGAAAGGGGGAGCTCCTATAATTCTACAAATGAGATTGCTTTATAGCCTTCACCTTGCCATGTTACATTTTTCTGCAATGTTCGCATTATGAGAAAAATCACGGAAAATGGAAAAGAAATATGAAAACTCATAAACACAGTTGTGTTACCTTATAATTATCACGATTTTGGATAGATCAGCACTACTCTGTTTGACTTTGGGTTGGAGGACTGTGGTACGAGGAATGCCGCTTTAAATTCCATTCATTTGCCTGATGTGCATATGCATACACACATACCGATCGAGCTTGAGCCCTTCTGCTACATAAAATTTAGCAGCCATTAAACAAATAATTGCTTTATTTCAGCAGCTCTTTTTTCTAATGAAACATTAGTCACACACTCCCTTGATCCCTGGTTTCTGTGTTAAAAAATCACCATCTTAAAAAGCTTACTTTATGCATTCTATAATTACTAAAAGTTCCCAGAAGAAGGCAATGTTTTATTGTATGGTTGCTTTTCAAAAAGGAATAAAAGATACATATGTATGTGTGTGCATGCATGCACACATGCACACATTTGCACAAATTTGTATGTATAAAGATACATGATTTTATTTCACAACATTTTTGCAGCCTTATAATCCAAAAAGCATGAGGGAGATGAGAGAATATGGGTGATGCTGGGGAAGTGAAGCCGGAGAAGGAAAAACAATAGGTACAAATTTCTACCAGTTTCCTCAGGCATCCATAGCAGCTGCTTAATGATACATGTATCATTATATCCTGGAGTAGTTGGAGGGCAGAAACAGACTTGATTACACTACAGACAATTGTTTCACAATAATTCTGGGCCATTTTTCATTAGCTGTCTCCCCTCACAGCAAAACAAGGGGTAATTTTTTTTAAAGAACAAAACAAAACAAAACAAAACACCCTGATACCACAGTAAGGTTGTCCAGCAGTTAAAGATTTTTAATAATTCATCATGCGAAACATTTTAGGCTAACTGCTAAATTTCTCAACTATGACAACAAAAGATGAGTGGGAAGAAGAAGACAGAGGTTAACTCGATTTGATAAAAAACAATAGGGTAAATAAAAGAAATTGCATGCTTGCTTTTCATGATCGCACTATACATTTTTTTTATTACCTTGCATCATCTGACAGGTTTTGTCACTAGTAGGGGGAATAAAGAAGGGTTTCTTTTGAGCAAATTGATTAGGAAGCTGATTTCTTTTTAAAAGATGCATGGGAAACTATCTCCTGGTTATCATTTATGTATTTTCACATATCGGCTAACTGATAACACTCAAAATCCCCCTTGTAGGTTTTCTTTCTAAGGAACAAGAAGAATTTTGGTCAATAAGGATGTCTTTCAAAAGAGCAGCAATAGGCACGTTAGGACTCTGTCTTACCTTGAAACTGAAAAGACAAAATAGGTAACAGTTATCAGGAGCTCTGTCTCTAGACACCAAAGTACTTGACTAGCTTATTTAATCACCACAACCACCCTCTGAGGAAGGTACCACTATTATTCCCATATAATAGAGCCCCACTCAGAGTTTGTCACCCCATCTTGTGCACGGCACCTTTAGACAGTCCACAGAGGCCCTGGGAGTCCTTCTCAGAACCATACTTTAAAATGCATAAAATAAAATGCATAAGGACTACAAAGGAAATAAATTATTCTGAAATAGTTAGAAAACATTATTACAGACTTACATGTACCCTTCATTAGTGCATTCAATAAGAATATCTATGGCAGAATTCTAATGACAAATATAACTCAAAGTAGTGATGATCATGAGCAATATTTGAACATAATTTCAGCAACTCTAAAGGAATAGACTCCCTGTGATTTCTACCAGTGGCAAAGCCACAGGATTGCTAACACTGCCATGATTTGATGCTTGACTTCATAATTGATGGGAATCCAAACTTTTGATTAAAGATTAGTGAAAAGAAAGATGTACTCTTTCGTTTTTATTTTTATTTTGTATGTGTGGTACTGGGGATGGAACCCAGGATCATTCTACCTCTCAGCTACACCCCCACAAAATTTTATTTTTTTATTTTGAAACAGGTTCTCTCACTAAGTTGCTGAGGGCCTTGCTAAGTGGCTGAGACTGGCTTTGAACCTGTGATCCTCCTGCCTCCAGCCTCTCAAGTACTGGGGTTACAGGCATGTGTCAAACCTTTTATTTTTCTCTTGCAAGTTCATGACCTTCATATATTACTGATAGTCTCATTTCATGCCCCACCCTGTAACTGCAAGCTAGATTCTTCTTTCCTGAGGTGAAAAGCAAGTACATTAAATATCAGATTCATTAGGAAGGCATGCCAACAGGGAAGGAGGAAACAGTTTTAGAGAACTTGGAGCCTGGTCTCCTAACACTGTAGCATCCTGTGCAAGCACTTTCTCTTGCATGAGCTGTCAAATTTTAAGGTTAAAAAAAAGTGATCTTGTTTCCATGCAGTCTTATGTATGTATGGAATATTCATAATTTGATATTTTAGAAAATATGACAGTGGTAAAACAGGGAAGATTTGAATGTGGAAGGTCAATGTTGACCGTCTGGAACTTGGCTGCCCTTTCTTTAAAGAGGTCACCCTGGCACTTTTTTTTCCAAATGCTTATACACTGGTGGGTGCCCATAGATTCCTTCTTACCCATGGAGCTTTGCTCACATGGTGCACTTACCCTTTGCATTGGTTTCTTCGCCTCCTCAGAGGCTCCTTGACAACCTTGTACTGTTTTTCTCCCCTCTGCTTTCTCTACATTTTCCTACCTCGTGGACCACATGTTTGTGCTTGATGATGTTATCTTTCACTTTTCCCCCGATGGCTTCAAATATTTTGAAGGTATCGGTCACATTATACATTTCTTATGCATAGGGTCGAAGGCATCTACCCAAATAACAGGGAGGGGTTCTCTAAAGATGAAGTTTATTTGGTATTAGAAGAGCATTGCAGTGGGAGTACACATGCTGAAGTAAATCATGAGCACATTCAAAGAGATCGAGGCAAGGGAAGTTTTTAAAGGCAAAATGAGGAGGATTATATAAGATATGTTGAAATAATAATCCTTGGCTAAGGATCAAGGACAAGGGTGAATGAAACCAGTTCAAGATGAAACAGACAGTTGTTGGGCAGATGTCCTTGCAGAAATATTTTTTTTGTGTAAGGTTCCAGTGGCCTCTGCACAAGGTCATGGTTCTGGTGGAGTTGTTTGTAAATTATTCTCGTTATTAGGCATACATGCACAGGATCCCTTCCTTCATGACCCCTTGGCTTTGTGTATTATTATGTCTTTGATAAAGGGTGACAAAAGTGACTTTTTTGTTGTTGTTTTAGAAGCTGACTCCATTCAAGATTCTAACAATGTTCACAAAGGCATATATATGGTGATTTCTTGTATTCTCTCTCTCCTTCTCCAGTGAGCAAAACTGTATCTAATTTTTGATTCAGCTGATGAGAGACAAATTGTAAGAAGACAATTTTGTAAATTCAGGGCAACTTGAATGTGTATACAAAGAGTCTTCAGATTTGGTGAAAAATGCTTAATTCCTGTCATTATTAGAGAACCATCCTTTAGATGTTTTGTCCCCCTTAGCAGTGTTATGTTTTTTTAACTTAAAAAAATCTATCTAGGTTATTTTTATGCCCTCCAAGAAAGTTTTGTAATTTTCCTCATAAGAATCTTATGCTTTCTGGTAATAATTAGAGTTATTTCTCTCTGTTGTGGACTTTTTATACTTTTATACAAAGAATACAGTTTTATACAGTGTTTGTGCATTTTAATTATACTTCATAGTAAGATTCAAAGTGAAACATAAATACATGCATATACCACTTGACGTATGGAGGGAATAGACTGATCATTTAGGAAAATTTAAATTCAAATTTCAAAAAGCACAGCTTTCAGTCTTTTAAAATAAGCTGCCGAGATGGCTGAGTTGATGAAACTAGCTGAGCGTTATTAAGAGTTTCTAGTGGATAGAGAGGAAAAATAGTAGAAAAATACAGTATGATCTATACAAGCAAATATTCTCATAAGCCATCTTAAAGGCTCCTGTGAGAGCTATCTTACGAAGCATTGTGGTTCAGAATTGATGTTCTAGGAAAGAAAGTTCTGACTGGCTGCCCCCAGGTGAACTACTTGGGATGGACATGTCCCTGGCCTAATTATAAGCATGAGTGGCACCCACTTCTTGTACTTAAGAGCACTGACTAGAGGGGCAACAGAGGAAAACAGACTGTTATCATCACATGTCAAGTATAAAGCCCAGGGAGATGCATTTTGCAGTGACAGAACATGAAGGCTTATATATAAGGATCCTATTGCAATTTTGTGGTTGTGCAAACAACATAGCATATTCTTACCCAAGCTATGAGGGCTGGCTGCAACATCACCAGGACATCCAATCTTATGGGACAACTGACCTATATGTGATTTTTTCATTGACTGAAATGACATTATGTAGTATTTGATTAGAAAAAAAATATATATATATATACTTTCTAGTCATACATATGACTAGAAAAATATATATTCTTATATATATTTTTATATATATAATATATAAAAATATATAAATATATAAAATATATTTTATATATAATATATACTTATATATAATATAATATATACATAAGAATATATTTTTATATATAAGAATTTTTATATATAAGAATTTCATCTATATATACAAAGAGAGAGAGATGAAATAGCATCTTCAAATGTAAAAATGAGGGACCAACTAAAGCTTAGCTGAGAAGTAGTAAATTTTGTGTTGTTGTAAAAAACAGTGTCTGGTTGAGTGTGAAATCACTGTGAGAGGCTAAAAGAGACGTATCTGTAGAGGTAGCTCTGGTTACCTTGTAGTGTCTTATGAGTCCTGCAAAAGTTTAAACTTTCTTCTACAAAAAAAAAAACAATTACCGGAAAGATATCTTTCAACAGGTGAGTGAAATAATCAGAATTTGCTTCATGGAAAAATGTCGGCAACTCCATATTCCAGCATAGAAAAGGATTTATCAGGCATATTGTTCGCAAATTTTCTAGGCTAATATGTTCTGCTTTTGTTTTTAAACTTTCTGCTTTTATTGTTTTTAATTGCCACCTAATAATGGTAAATATTTATGAGGTGCCTTGTTATGATTTGACGCATGCATACATTGTGTAAGAATCAAATCAGGGTGTTTGGCATAATCCATGACTTCATACATTTATCATTTGTTTGTGGGGAGAACATTCAAATCCTCTCTCTTTGCTATTTTGAACTATCAATACAATATGGTGAACCTCAACCACCCTTCTGTGCAACAGAATACCAGAACCTTTCTTCTCACAGCGTCCTTTTCCTCCACCCTCAAGCCAGCAGCAAAATGCACACCACAACAGAGATGAAGTCCTTACCTTGCCACAGAAAGGCAGTTTTACATTATCCCTGCTGTTGAATTGGTTGCATTGTTACCCTATGAATTATAGCCTGTGATTGGGGCAGCAGCTGTCAACTAAACCGCCACCTCTATCTATTCTAAGTAGCTTGATCTGTCTGAGAAGCCATCCAGGTTGGTCTCATGGAAATTGGGGGGAAAGAAGCTTCCTCGCAAATGGAATGTGGAGAAACTCAGGGGACCTGAGTCCTGAGTCACTTTCAAGGTTCCCAGATAAAGTCTGGGACCAATTCTTCATACAAGGTAACTAAGTGATAAACCTTTCATCTAAAGCTTTGAACAGGAAATACTTCAGCAAGGCAGTTCTTAAAAGCTTTAATGTGTAGAGGCAATTTGAAAAGGCATGGGAAACCAGCCAGAAGGTTTGGAACACCAGAGAGGATGCAATAACAGAAACATATTTCCTAACTTTATTCATTAATTTAGGGCATCTTTGCTTCAGATGCTGAATGTGATTTCTTTCAAAATGAAATTTAAAAATAACGAAGCAAATCAAACGGAACCAAATGATTGTCCAGAATATTTAACTAGGTATACCAGAGATAGTATAATAACATTAACATTAATTTGCTCTTAATACACCTTAAAATATTTGTGAATCCATCCCTTACAAGTGGACTGTTAAAATACACAACAGATGAGCAAGAGAAAGAGGAAGCCCTGGTGACCAACCTTTCTTCCTTAATGGTAATAGAGCCCATTCTTAGAATGGCTCTGGTGGCCCTTCCTTCTCTGTGAGAGTTCTTCCTCCTCATTCTTATGGAAGCAGAGTCCTTCCTGGCCCTGAGAACGTGGGTCAGGTGGCTAAAGGACCAAAGGGGCCCCGTCTTTTGGAATTCGATACCTGTAGAGTAAATGTTAGTGGTCTTGTGTTAGTCAGCCTTCCATGACTGTAACAAATACCCGATACAACCAGCTTATAAAGAGAAAAAGATTCCTTTTGACTCAAGGTTTCAGAGGTCCCAGTCCATGATCAGTTGTCTCTGTTGTATTAGAACTGTGGTGAGGCAGCGTATCATGGGATGATGTGATGGACCAAGCTGCTCACCTCATAGCCAGGACATGAGGAGAGAGAGGAAGAGGAAGGGGCTTGGGTCCCAATATGCCCTTTCAAGGGTATGCACCCAGAGCCTGGAAGACCTCCCACTAGGCCCCATATCTTAAAGGTTCCATCACCTCCCAATAGCACCATAAGCTGGAGATCAAGTCTTTAACACTTTAGGGGACACTTATCTAAACTATAGGTCCTAAAATAGGAAGTAGGATTTCTGAGGACACCAACCTATGGAGAATAACCAAAAGTAGAGAGTGGCAGTAAAAATGCTAATGTCTAAGGATCAGAGGGAGAACCAAAGTCCTTAGAAACCAGGTATGGCACATTAGAGAGAACTCTGAAAAATCATGTTTAATAACCTACAACCATGCTTCAAGTCTTGATGCTGTTCTCTGACCCACATATGGAATAGCAGCATCCAAAGTCCACATGTGCCTGGATGTCTGAAATCCAGCAGTGGGATGCGGGAATATCATCCCGTAGTAGTCAAAGTTCTTGATGAGATTTCTTCAGGAATGACAGTGTGAATGCTTCACATAGTGTCTGGGATAATTCAGAATTCCCTTGAAGAAATAAAAAGAGAATCTTGTGTAGAGTGTTCCTGTGATTGAAGGCATCATCCTTCTTTTGACCTGAGCCCTGACCCAGACATCAGGAAAGTAAATGTTTTAATGGTCAACACTACAAGTTATCACATTCTTTTCAATTTTGCAAGTATGCATATCAAAGCTCTAAATCAGAGGGGTGTGGAGAAGTTCACATTAGGGAAAAGCTTATAAAAGAGAAGGCAAGATTCAGCCACTGGAAATCCTTTGATACACGAAGAGCTGAGGCTGTTCACCAGTGACAGCCAAGAAATGAGTCCCCTCTTCTTTCATTTAGTGGGTTTGCTAACCCATCCTCAACAGGTCTGCCTCAGTGTCTTCTAATAGATAGCTCTTTGGCATCAAAGACAGATACTTTTGAGTTCTTCAAAGAGACTGGAGATCCAGGATATCTGCCTTCATAATCTTCTCAATAATTTAAGCCATGCCCCAGAGTGCTAGCAATAAGGTGATAACAGTTATGTCTTTTATGGCCCAATTGACTTTACACACATGTACACACACACATGTATGTGTGCATGTATGTACATGAGTAGCGTCTAGCTTGGCCAGACTTAGCAAACACAGATATAGGATACCCAGTTAGACTTGAATTTCAGATAAACAGCAATAGCTTTTGAGTGAGGTATACCCCACATAGTGCATGAAAGATTTTGCTTGTGCACATAGCTGTGCCTCATTGAGCAGAAACAGGACTGGGGACAAGGACCCTGTGTTGGACTAGGAGAGAAGGGGGCTTTAATCTTGGTGTGGGGCAGTGATGAGTATTAGAAAAAATGGCTTCGTGTCCCAGATCTGAAGTTATATGTTCTCAGATAGGTGACTTGTCCTGTCTGAGTCTCAGTTTCCTCCTCTCTCAAATAGGGATGTTATATTAAGAGCTAATGTTTTCTGAGTAGCAGGCACTATTCTAAAGGTTTTATGATTTATCCTTAAAGTGCTATGGGGTACAACTTTTAGTATTAAATTCATTTTCTGTGAGGGAGAGCAGGTAGCCTGCCCAAGGAAAGACAACTCAGTGGTGGAGCAGGATGCAAGCCAATCCGGAAAGTAAGGTTCACACCATAGCATCATGAAACAAGGTGTGTGTGACACCAAGTCCAGTGACAGGGGCCAATTTGGGGCTTACACTGTGTTACTGCCAACTGTATAAGAAAAGCATCCCTGTCTGTCCCTGGAAAAGTGAGGAAGTTACCCACAAGAGAAATTAGAGCTCCTCCCTGCACCTGTCACTCACTGCCTGCTCCCCTCTGTAGCTCCAGTGCTGGGGCCTGGACTGGCTTCATCTGACCTCAGAAGACCCAACAAGATCACCTTAGCCTGGATCCCTTCCTTGGCTGGGAGACTCCAGGACGTCCGCAGTCATCAGGACCTCAAAGGCCTGCCCTTCAGTGCTTCCAGTTTCCTTCTTTTGGTTGTTGTTTATTCATTCATTCATTTATTCCAAAGTATTTATTGAGTTTCTTCTATGTTATACCTATTGGTTGTTGGGCTAGAGTCTCAGAATACCAGCACAAACACAACTGACCTTGGAACACGATCACACAGTGTGTGAGGAGACAAGTCTGTAAATATGTGACTTCAATGTAGGATGATTCATGCAGCGACAGCAGGGCGGCTCCGAGTTCAGAGTGATCACACCTAGTAGAGGTGGGCCTAGGGTAGGTAAGAAGACCAGAGAAGATTTCAATGGGGAGATGATGCTATAGATATGACTTGAAGGAGGAATATCAGTAGCTGTTGTTTATTGAACTTCTACTGTGTACCAGGGATGAATCTAAGAGTTTTACACGTGTCAACTGATTTAATAAGAAAGGCACCAGTATAATCTTTATAATAATGGAAGCACAGAAAATCAAGTTTAAGTAACGTAGTTACGCGGTTATTATGCAGCTGAGCTAGGATTTGAACGCAGGCATCTACCTTTAGAATCTATACTTTTCAACACTATGTTGTTCTAGTCAAAGAAGGGGTTTCCTGGACAGAAAACGGGGAGGGGTATCCCATCCATGGACTGACTAGCGAGATGCACGTGAATGTGAGTTGTGAGGCATGGGGAAAGGGCTCAGGTGGCAGGGCATGAAACTGGAGAGGGGTGCTGTGCAGAGCTCCTCTGCTGGCGGGGACACTCGGATTTTAATTTGTAAACTGTGAGAAAGCCTGGAAGGACTTGAGGCAATGAATGAACAGGAGCATCACTTCTACATTTTAGAAAAATCTCTCTTCAAGTCAGGGAGGCTACATTGGTGGAGGATGAAGCTGACAGCAGAGAGACCAATTAGACAATCCTTGCAATCGCCCATCCCAGACAGGAGGGATCGACTTGTATCTGTCTGGATAGCATCCCAGGAATAGATTGCATATGGATATTAAAATGAGTGGAAATGTATGTGAGTTTATTGACACTTGATCCGGGAGTCTCCCTCTGGGTGTCAATGCAATTAATTGTAAAGGAAGATGATCCAATCATTGAAAATTACATGAAGGTATCACTACCAATCTCACTAAGATGTATGGGGAGGGGTAGGATCCGAAGGGAAATGCAGCTAGTGCTATGTGCATGTATAACTATATCACTTTGATCCTCATTATGATGTATAATTACAGTGTACCAACAAAAGTATAAAATAGATAAGCAGTTAGAATGCAGATAAAATTGTCATTGAAAATTGAGAAAAAGCAATCTTGTACTACCTTAGGAAAGGTTGCTTTCCTAAGAGGTTGTAAAATTCACATTTCTATCAGCAAAATGTGTGAGGATCCTCTTCCCCATATCTCCATTAACAGTAGATATTATAATTCTTTTTCATTTTTACCAATGTGGTTCTGAGGAAATATCTCTCTTTTACTTTAAATTTGAGTTTTTCTGACTATTTGTGAGGCTAAGCATCCTTTCCCAATTTTGGTTGTACTTTTTGTGATTTTCCTATTCATTTCCTTATACTGGAAAGCTTTCTCATCACTTTCAAAACGTTCTTTGTACATATTAATGTTATTGATTGAAAAATATATGTCATATATTAATAAAAATTGTATGGAAAAACCAAAAAAAAGAAAATTGAAAAAAAAGAAAATGGATGTTATGTGATTTTGTGCCAGTAAACTATAAACCCTACAATCTTTTCTAAATGTAACTACAAGTCTTTAGATGCAAGCAATGGGTTTTCTAATCTTTGGATGGGTAGGAACAGAAGAATGACTGCTTTAGTTGTTCTATCTCAGCCTTTGCATGTCTCACACTTTTTTTTAGATACAATTTATCTTTTTGGTTTTTTTTTTGTGGTACCGGGGATTGAACACAGGGGCGTTCTACCTCCGCGTTAAGCCCCCAGCCCTATTTTTTATACTTTATTTTGAAACCGGGTCTCACGAAGTTGCGGAGGGCCTCACTAAGGAGAGAGAGAGAGAAAGAAAAAGAGAGAGAGAGAGAGAGAGAGAGAGAGAGAGAGCGCTGAGGCTGGCCGCGAACCCCGATCCTCCGGTCTCCACCTCCCAAAGTACTGGGATTACAAGCGTGCGCCACCACGCCCGGCCAATTTATCTTTTATATATAAGTTGTGTAATGCAGTCCAACCCACCACTTCATTACTGTATAGGATTTTCCATTTTTCCCCTATATTTTCTTTTTAGACAATTCACTATTCTCTATTCAATAAGTTGAACTCATTTTAAAAGTCATAGGTAACTATTGATGCCTTGTCTCTAGCCAAGTTTTGTTCTGCTCATTAATATATTCAACAAATAGCCGGGCGTGGTGGCGCACGCTTGTAATCCCAGTACTTTGGGAGGTGGAGACCGGAGGATCCGGGTTCGCGGCCAGCCTCAGCGCGCATGCGCGTGCGATCAATCTCTCTCTCTCCTCTCTCCTCTCTCTCTCTCTCTCTCTCTCTCTCTACCTAGCGAGGCCCTCCGCAACTTCGTGAGACCCGGTTTCAAAAATAAAGCATAGAAAAAATAGGGCCGG
>PVJS01056582.1:0-12297 GCA_004027185.1 Glis glis | reverse complement strand
CCTCTCCCCTCTCTCCTCTTTCCTCTCTCCTCCCTTGCTTTTATTTCTCTGGAGCGCTCCCACAAATACAAATTTTGGTACCAAGAAATGTGGAAGTAGCTTTGGAACTGGGTGGTAAGCTGTGTAGAGGCTGGAATACATTTGATGCAGGCAAGAAAAAGCAGAGACTGCCATGATGAGATTATGTGTAGACATATGGATGTTAAAGGTAATTCTTATGAGTGCTAGAATCTGTATTAGCTTTGCATTGCTGTGACCAAAACACCCAACAGGAACAATTTAGAGGTGTAAAGATTTATTGGGCTCATGGTTTGAGTCCCTGGTTGCCTGGCTCCAAGGCAGAAACATGGCAACAGGGTGTGGTAGAAGAAAGCTTGGCTCATGGCATCTGGGAAGCATAAGGGGGGAAGGAAGGGACCCGAGACAGATACAGTCCCCAAGGCCATACCCCAGTGACCTTCCTCCTCCAGCCACATCCTACCTAAGTTACTACCTAGTAAATTCATTAAAATTATTAATCAATCAAACAGATTTATCAGCTGATGAGGTGAGAGCTCTCATGATTCAATTATTTCACTTCTGAACATTGCTGCACTGCCAGCACATGAGCTTTTCTAGGGGACATTCCAGATCTAAACCATAGCAAGCTCTTTACAGAAAGAAAAGAGCTGGAGAGAATGCTTGCATCTTTTTAGAGAATACTTAAGTCATCATGGACAGAATATTGGTAGAAATGTGGCGGCTAAGCCAGGCATGGTGGTGTGCACCTGTAATCCTAATACTTGGGAGGATGAGACAAGCGGTTCACAGGTTCAAGGTCATCTTCAGCAACTTAGTGAGACCCTGTTTCAAAATGAAAAAACAGAAGGACTGGGATGTAGCTTGGAGGCAGAATGGCCTGGGTTCCATCCACAGTAACATACACATATCACCACCACTACCACCACCACCACCACCACCACCACCACCACCAATAACAACAAAGGAAGGAAGGAAGGAAGGAAGGAGGAAGGAAGGAAGGAAGGAAGGAAGAAAGGAAGGAAGGAAGGAAGGAAGGAAGGAAGAAAGAAAGAAAGCTATAGGCCTTTCAGGTGAACTGCCATGGAAAAGAGGAATATGCTGTTGGAAACTAGAGGAAAGGTGATCCTAGTGGCAAAGAACTTGGCTGAACTGTGTTCTAGTGTTTTGTGGAAGGTAGAACTTGTAAGCAACAAAATTGGATATATAGCTGAGGAGATTTCTTAGCAAAGTGTTGAAGGAGTGGCTTGGTTCTGTTTGACTGTTTACAGTATTGAAAAATACAACAGGAGAGAGGAACTGAAGAAGGAATTGTCAAGCAAAAGGAACCAGAATTTAAACACTGGGAAAATTCTCAGCATATCCATAATGCAAAAAAATGAGAAAATGTGTTCAAAAGAGAGTACCAAAAGTGTGGCTGGATTATCACATGATCAGGAGTTTATGGGATTATATAAGCAGAAGTGCTGGGAGTTTGAACTGAAGGGGATGGAAATGAGATGAGACGAAGGAAGGATTGGATTCTATAAGGCAGGACCATATTGCTTCTGGGGTGTGAAGGTCTTCAAGAAAAGAGAATAATGCTCTTAAAGTGGATCCAGTGTTGAGCAGGACTGCCTCTCCCAGCACAGGCTGAGGGACACGACCATTTTCTCCTTGGTTTCAGAGAAAGAGCAGAGAAGGGGGGACATGGACATTCTATATATTATGTATATTCTCCAAGACCACACCTCCAGGGACATACCTCCTCCAGCCACACCCTACCTGCCTAGGTTACCACCCAATAGATCCATTATAATGGATCTATCCTCTGATGAGATGAGATTAGAAACCTCATGATTCCATTATATCACCTCTGAACATCAATATATGAGCTCTTCCAGGGGACATTCTACATCTAACCCTAACAGACAGTATGCATTGCATTTCTTCTGAGGAGTTCTAGATAGTCGAGAGGGCACAGGATAGCAAAGCATATCATTATTGTCTCATAAGGGATCCCTATTAAGATTGTATTCACTTTCTACAGTCGGTCACGTCATAAGTGATCTGCACACAGTATTGAATGTTGAGTGTTCTAGTATAACTCTGTAAGCATGATTCTTATTTTTGCTTGGAAAACAAAATATAACTGCCCAAATAAGGTGAACTGTTTTCTTTGCTGTGATTTAAAAAAAAGTAATTTGCCTTTACAGATTGTTTATATCATAACTGCAACTTAAGTCTTAAAGCTTTTACAGCTATGTAAGGACTTCAAGAAGACAAAGTGATCAGGTAGAACACAGAACTGAGCAGCTATAGGCTGCTGACCTCCTGTCTATATTACTGTCTGGAAGGCCCACACTGAACAAAGTAAGCAAGCTGTGCTGCACCATCATCCTCTGGAAATCCTGAAATTGTTAAGCTCAAACAATGTCTTCTGTCCAACTGCCAGTTTTGGAGCCTAAGAAATATGAAAAGAATTTGCCAAGATTTTAGTTGGTGGAGGGAAAGAATGACAAAAGGTCTGGAAAATGAATGAGTGAAGTAGTTAAGGAGTCAGAATCAATAAAGAAAAGTGGTGTGGCAATAAAACGTCTGTGTTTATACAATGGCCCATTTTTAGCAAAGCTCTGGACAGTCTGTTCCTTATTCTACCTGAATAAAGAAAATGGAATTATTGAATTTGAAGCAATTTAGGTTAGAAAAAAAAGAGAACTTTATCGCACTAGATGTGTCAATATCTACTCACAGAATAAATGTGTGGTCCCGTAATCGCCAAGAAGACTTAGTTTGGCTCTTCAAGCTTGCTATGGCTCCAGCACAGTCCACCTGACCAGGGGAGCCAGAGCAGCCATGATGGTCTCGGGTGTTAAGTTAGAATGACCATTGACCAAATGTATTAAAAGTCCCTGCCAATACTAAGTAGCCAATTGGCTATATAAACTGTGTCTAACCTAGTGTTCAATAATGTAAAGAGTGATTAATAAGTATGTGAAAACCCCCATGCAGAGAGATGGCTGGTCTTTGGTCTGAAAGGATTTGGACAAAGCCCTCCTTGGAGATAGAAGACTGACTTCTGAAGTTTCTATCGGTCTCATGATTCCATGTTGGTTTTCAACACAAATAACAATAGTGTTAAAAAAAAACAAAAACAAAATAAAACTTAAAAATAAAAATAATCTTTTACTCCCAAATAAAAAAAAAGAAAATAATTGAGAAGGAGAAATATGCTCCACAATAGTGAGTGTTTAGAAATGTCCTGCTCTTAGCTCTTTTCATCATAAGCAAATATCAAAGGCTTTATGAGAGGGACAACAATAAATAAAGAAAATATGAACTTTAAAATTTGATGTTCAATACTATGGTATCCATGTAAAAGAAAGCCCTGACATGAATTAACGTACTTGTATATTGTGGTGGCTTTGTAAGGCGTCAATTTGGCTGTGCTGAACTACATTTTCAGGAATTCCTTGTTTCATAGGTTTCCAGCTGGTGAGCCACAAGGAATTCTCTGGGGAGGTTTAGAGATGGCAGGGAAGCAGCAGCCATTTTGTAGCTGGCACTTAATGTTGCTAACATACTGACTTGCTTCATTGGCTTAAAGTACCAGTTGAGTCTGTATCTGTTTTTCCCCTTTCTGGATCCTTATCCCCCTTCTCTGGCTTCTAGGATAGATTTAAATCTTTGCCTTCATAAGGAAGGACTCTGGCTTCTTCAGGATACCCATCCTACCAATGCCAGAGGCAAGGTTTTGCAATTTATTGGAATATAAGTTTTCAAAATAGTTCCTAATGATCTTTGGATTTCCATATTGTCTGTAGTGATATCTCATTTTTTCACTTCTTATTTTAGTATTTTGGGTCAGTTTTCTTTCTTTTGTTCAGGTTGACTAAGGGCTTATCAAACTTGTTCATCTAAACAAAACCCCAACTTTCTATTTTCTTGATCCTTTGTAGCATGTCTTTATTCTCTATTTCATTTCTTTCTCCCTTCCTTTTTATGGTACTGGGTATTTAACCCAGGGGTGTTCTACCTTCAAGCTACACTCCCACCCATTTTTATTTTTTATTTTGAAACAGGGTCTTGATAACTTGTTGAGAGTCTCACCAACTTGCTGAGGCATACCATGAACCTGATTCTCCTGTCTCAGCTTTCAAGTACTGGGATTACAGGCATGCACCAACATGCTGGGCTATTTCATTAAGTTTTGCTTTGATTTTAATTATTTCTTGCCTTCTACTGGCTTTGGGGTTAGTTTGTTCCTATTTTTCTAGGGTCTTGAGATTCATCCTTAGGTTGTATATTTGAAACCTTTCTGTTCTTTTTCATGTGGGCACTCAGTACTATAAAGTCTCCTCTTAAAACTGCCTTCATAGTGTCCCATAAATCTTGGTAAGTTGTTTCTCTATTTTCATTCAATTTTAGAAATTCTTAAATTTATCCCCTTATTTTTCTATGACCCAGTCCTATTCAAAAGTGTATCATTCAATTTCCATTTATTTGTGTAATTTCTCTGGATCTTTCTGCTGTTGATTTCTACTTTCAATCCATATCTTGATCTGAAAAGATGCAAGGTATTATATCATTTTTTGAATTTGCTGATACTTTCTTTGTGGCCTAGAATATGGTCTATTTTGGAGACAGTTCCAAAATACAGGTCTTCCAAAAAGCTTGAGGTCTGCTTTGTCATATTTGAGAGTAGCTACCCCAGCTTGCTTTCAGCCTCCATTTGCATGGAATATCTTTTTCCATCCTTTCACCTTTAGTCTTTGGATATCTTTGCCTATAAGGTGAGTTTCTTATAAGAAGCATAGAGTTGGGTTTTGATTTTTAATCCACTTAGCCAGTCTATGTCTTTTAATTGGGGAGTTGAGGCCATTTATATTTAGTGTTAATATGGAGTGGTGATTGTTATTTCCTGTCATTTTGAATTGTATTTTCTGTTTGATTCAGTTTTAATCTTCCTTTCCTTAGTTGCTGTTCTAGTGGGATCCATCCTTTCTCTGGCTCTGAAGAAGCAATAAGAATAAACGTTTCAGACTGTTTTTGAGTGCTTGTTACCCATCTGCAGGGGCGTGAGCCTTAGGTTGTTTTTGCTCTCTCTCACTTTGGAGCTGATTAGACCATTCAGGTTGCCCTAACAAACTACCATACACTATCTGGCTTATCAACAGTGGAGATTTATGGCTCACCATTCAATTTGGAAGTTGAAAAGTCCAATATCAAGGTGATGGCAGGTTTGGTGTGTGGTGAGGGCCCATTTACTGTTTCATACACAGCACCTCCATGCTGTGTCTCCATGCAACAAAAAGGGAAAGAGAGCTCTCCAGGGTCTCTTTTATAAACCACTAATCCCATTCATAAGGGGTTCACACTCCTGACATAACTCCCTCCTAATCCTATCACATTGGGGGTTAGGATTTCAAAATAAGAATTTTGCGGGGATGCAGATATTCAGTCAATAGAAGTAACTGTCTTCTCTTTCTGTCTGCCCTCTGGACTTCAAGCACCAACATCAGACTTGTAGACAATAGCTTTGCAGAAACTGCTTAACCAGCTGCTTCAATTGTGAAACCTCCCAAAACTACTCCCAAGCATAAATCTTCTCATGGTTCTGCTTCATGGTGTGAGCCCTGGTGGTATACACAGTAAAACTCTTCCAAGAACACTAAACATCAAGTGAACCTTTAATGACATGGAGAAGTACCTCTACTAAGATTAGCAATGTACTAAGATTACAGTATTGTAGTCAGTAGAATCCCAGATCCTTCCATAATCAAATTGTTTCCTTAAACTTTGCTGGAGCAAGTCAAAAGTGACGAACTGATACGGGAATCTATTTGTCTGAACTCCAGGTCATTTGGTTCTAGCTTTTAAATGTTGATAGAGAAGTGCTTCCCATCTCATTCATAAGGAAAACAGAGGTTCAAAGCTTAAATAAACTTGAGCCCCTGACTGTGTAAGAAGGGTGTCCAAGGTTGAGATTGTGTAATATCCATATGGTTCCAATTAGAGTTGGATGGGTGGAGGAAGGCTATGATGGTTATCAGACTGACTTCCTGGACTCTGACGGAAGGAAGTCACATATATGGTGTATACTAGATGTACTGGGTGATTTCATTCTCTACTATAGGCAGCAATGAACTTCCCACAGAGTGCATAACAGGGAAACAAACAGAATTATAAAATCACATGTAAGTCGGTATGTGTTTGTACACACACATACACATACATAATAATATCAGCTAATTGGTTGTATTAATTCAATTAATCATCAACATAACCTGTGACTAGGTAATATTCTCATTGCTATTTATCAGAGAGGAAAGCAAGGCCTAGTGGGAATACATGTCTTGACAGGGTCATGTTGAGGTACATGGTGGAACTAGAGCCTGGTAACCTATGCAGTCGAGCTACAGGGCGTCTGTGCCTGCCAACTCCACGATGCCATCTCTACTGCAACTGTGCAATCTATGTGGGTGTGTAGCTCTGTGAACCTGACTGTCACAGTTCTTCACAATCTGGCTACAAACTGCTTTTTCAACACCATCTTTCTCCTCTCTCTTACAAATTTCTTGAGTTCTAGCAAAACATTAGTCTTCACATAGTTTAGTATTTCTTTGCTTTGTCACAGCAATGAGAAACAAGGTAATTCAGATAACCAGGCCAATTCACTTCCCTGAATTCTCCAAGGTCACTCAATCCCTTCTTTTCTTTGCCACTTTTTTATACCATCCTACTTCCCACAATGCCTCATTCTATCCCATCCCCACCCCACTCTATGATGCTACCATTTCGAGACAGTCTACCTATTTCTCATAGTCTTATTCAAAGAGCACCCTCTTCCTGACACCTTTTCTGAGCCCCTAACCTGAGGAATTCTCTTTCTCCTCCAAGTGTTCACAGGCCTGTGACTTTACAAATCAAAGCATTATGCAGTAATGTGTATGCTTGTTTTTATTTCAGTACACTTGCATTGCGAATTTTAGCAACACTTGAACTTGTGTCTGGGCACACAGTTATTGTACCATTTCACTCTGCAGTTGCTCAGGGACTCTACTCCCATGCTGAGAAAAGCAAATTCAAAATGGCATGGAGTGTCCCATGTGTGGAACCTCCCCTCGCTGAGCTCCCCGGGAGAGGAGTGATCACTGAGGTTGCTATTTCTCTATATCGCACACAGACTTCTTGCCTTCTCTCCCAAACTACATTAGATATCCCCAGATATCTAATACATGCCTGCTGTTGCTTGCCAAACATTTCATTGACCCCACTACTGACTCTTACATTCTGACGTCCCTGATCGCTCTCCATCCTCAAATAAAGGGACTTCCTTGAAACTAGGAATATATTTGATTCATCTTTACAGGCTTTGTGAATTCTGGAGCAGTACATTGTATAGAAGAGACACTCATTTAAAAAAAAAAACACTTTTTTTTTGTTTTTTTTTTTTGCAGTACCGGGGATTGAACACAGTGGCATTCTACCTCCGCGCTATGCCCCCGACCCTATTTTTTATACTTTATTTTGAAACCGGGTCTCACGAAGTTGCAGAGGGCCTCACTAAGGAGAGAGAGAGAGAGAGAGAGAGAGAGAGAGAGAGAGAAAGAGACAGGGAGAGAGAGAGCAAGAGAGCTGAGGCTGGCCGCGAACCTGGATCCTCCCAAAGTACTGGGATTACAAGCGTGTGCCACCACGCCCAGCATTAAAAAAAAAAACTTTTAAAATGAACTGTCTTCAGGTTAATTTATATAAAATAAAATTCACCAATTTTAAGTGTCACTTTGATGAGTTTTAACAAATGTACCCATTCATCTCCCAGTCAAGGTGTAGAACATTATCCCGACCCACTGTCTGGCTCACCAAGGGAAAGGGATGCTGAGAAACCTTGGTGTGGAGGAGATATTTATCACTGACATCATTCAAATTTGCCAATATGTAGTAATTAGAAAAAATACAGCTTTTTTCTGTTGTTGTTGGTTTTGTTCTTGTTTTAAAATCTCTATAAACAATATGCCCCTTTCCCCCATAACACGGGTAGCTCACTTCTGCCTGCCTTTGACAACCAGTGTCACCAGTCTTGGTGCTTTGCTGGTCATACCCACCCCTGACTCCAGGAAGCCACCTGTCCTCTTTCTGCAATGGCAAATTATGTTTTTCTGTTCTAAAGTATCACATGAATTAAAGCATATAGAATATACTCAGTGTCTGACTACTTTTATTTAGCACACTATTTTTGAGAGGCATCTATATTCTTTTGAATAGTAGTAGTTTACTCCTTTTCATTGCTGAGGAATATTCTAGTATATGAATACATGACTCATTTTTAACCATTATTCTGTTGATGGGCTTTTGGGTTGTTTTCATTTGCGTGTGTGTGTGTGTGTGTGTGTGTGTGTGTGTGTGTGTATGTGTGTTTTACTGGGGATTGAACCCAGGGGCCTTCTACCTCTGAGCCATATCCCCAGCCCTATTATATATTTAAATTTTTTTTTTAAAACAGGGTCTCACTGAATTGCTAAGGGCCTTGCTAAGTTGCTAAGGCTGGCCTCTTGATCCTGGAATCCTCCTGTCTCAGCCTTCCAAGTACTGTGATTACAGGTGTACTTCACTACTCCCAGTGGGTTGTTTTCAGTTTTGATTATTAAAACTAAAATGTCTATAAATATTATTATGCATTTTTATAGATTTTTCTTGGTAAGTGTACATTTAACCATAGATGAAATTGCCAATTTTCCTAAGTAGTTTTCTCCCACATTTTAAATTTAATCCCACAAGGAGTATATGAGAACTGCAGTTGTTCCATATCCTCATCAGCATTTGGTGCTCACTTATTGAACATTTTTGGCATTCTATTGGATAGAAACTGGTGTCTCTTTGTGGCTTTATTTTGTGCTTATCTGGTGATAAATGAGGTTGATCATCTTTTCACATGCTTAATGGCCACTCATATGTCACTTTTAGTGAGGTGTCTGTCCCACTACTTTGCTAGTTTTCTAATGGATTATGTTCCTTCATCTTAGGGGTTGTTTGTACCTTCTGTTTGTTTATGCATTGTAAACATTGTCTCTCAGTTTGAACTTTGGCTCATTTTCTTAATGATGTCTTTCAAACAAAAGTTTTCAATGTGATGAACTCAAATGTTTTGATATTTTCCCTTCATGTTTACTGGTTTTTGTGTCCCGCCTGAGAAGTGTTTGTTTACTCATTGTTGAAGAAAATTTTCAGTAATACCTTCTTCTGGAAGTTTTTTTTTGTTTTAGCATCTATATTTAGGTGGGTTTTATTTCAAAATAATAGCTGTGCATGGTATGATGTAAGAATACAGGTTAACTATTATTTTCTAAATTCTGGCACCATTTGCTGAAAGTACAATCTTTTCCTTCATTGAATTACCTTGATATCCTTTTCAAAGTTAATTGATGTGAACTGTTTTTTTTTACTTCCTTTCAATTATATGTCTATTCTTATGCCAATATTGTTTTATTGAATTATATTTCTATTCTTATTCTGACACTATATTATCTTGATTTATATACTTTTAAGATTGTTTTTAAATGTAATAATGTATATCCTCTGATCTAGATTTTCTCAAAATTATTTTGGATATTCTAGGTCTTTTGCAATTGCATATAAATTTTCAAATGAGTTTGGCAATCTCTACCAAAAAGAGAAAATCCTATTTAGGTTTTGACTAGGATTGTGTTGTATTTATAGAACAGTTTGGGAAAAAATCTACATCTTAATAGTATTGAGTCATTTATTGCATGGACATGATATATCTTTCCATTTGTTTAGGTCTTTATTTTTATCATCAATGTTTGTAATTATCAGAGCACACAGATCTTGCAAATAATTTTCTATTTTTATTTCATAGATTCATGAAATCTATGCATTTCATGGTTTTGGTGCTACCATGTATGATATTTAAAATTTTAATTTTCAATTATCCATTGTTATTATCCAGAAATACACTTGACTTGTGGATATTGATCTTATAACCCAAGACCTTGCTAAATTCATTGATTAGGTCTAGGAACATTTTGTAGATCTTTTGGAATTGTTTTTGTAGACCATTTTTTCTTTTGGTTATTAGAGACATTTTATTTCTTCCACTGTAATCAATCTCTGGATACTTTATTTCTATTTCTTGACTTTTTGCATCAGCTATACCCCAAGGATAGTATTAAATAGAAGTACAGATTGAGTATCCCTTATCCAAAATGTTTGGTCCAGAAGTATTTCAGATTTGGCATTTTGAAATATGTGCATATAAATAATGAGAAACCTTGGAGATAGAACTCAGGTCTAAATGTAAAAATCATATATGTTTCACACTCCCCTTACACACATAGCCTGAAAGTAATTCTACATAATATTTTCATCACACCTGTGTTTTGCCTCAAAGTATCCCATGAGGTGAGGTATAGAATAATTTTCTACTTGTTGTGTCATATCAACATTCAAAAAGTCTTGAATGTTGGAGCATTTTGATTTTTGGATTAAGGATGATCAATGTGTATTGATACATCAAAATACAACAATGGACTGATGTTGGATTTTGGATCTTGGGACTAAAGCAGTCAGTCTTTCAAAATTGAGAAGATGTTAGCTATAGTTTTTTTAAGAATTTTGTTGGGTTGAAGAAATTCCTTTTGAGTCTTAGTTTTCTGAGAATTTGTTTTTAATCAGAAATAAATGTTTGATTTGGACAAATGCATTTTCTGTTTTTATTGAAGTGAACACATAGTTTTGATTTTTCAGTGTGTTGATATGATCCATTACATTGATTTTTGACTGTTGAACCAACATTATATTTATATTTAACCATGATCTATTATACTTTTAAAATATATTTTTGAACTTGATCAATAGTTAGGGGAGGATTTTTAGATCTATTTTCACTAGGATATTGGTTTAACATGTACTTTTACCGTAATGTATTGGTCTAGTTTTGGTGTGTGGGTAATACTAGTATCATAAAATGAATTGCAAAATTTCTTTCTTCTATTTTCTGGAAGAGTTTGAGTAGAATTGGCATGATTTCTTTATTAAATGTCAGAATTTGCCAGTGATCCTGAACTGAAATGTTTTAAACTTTAAATTTAATTATTTTAACTATGAATTTAATTATTTTGGACATAGACTTAGGTTATTTATTTTTCTTGAGTAAGCTCTGGCATTTTCATATCTTCTATGAATTTTCCATTTTATCTAAGTTTTCAAATTTATGAGTATATACTTCATAATATTTTATTACTATTTTTATGTCTGTAAGATCTATAGTAATGTCTGTTTTTTATTTCTGATATTGATTATTTATATCTTTTTTGGTCAGTTATTATTGATCTTTCAAAGAACAAGCTTGGCTTTCATTTATTTTCACTCTGGTTTTCCTATTTTAAATCCTATTCAAATTTGTTCATATTTTAACATTTCCTTCCTTCTGCCTGGGTTACATTTAATTTGCTCTTTTATTTCTAATTTTTCATGGTTTAAGCTTAGTTAATTGATTTAAGACTATTATTTTCCAATATAAACATTTAATACTATAACATTCTCTTTAAACCCAGATTCAACTACATCTCCTGAATTGTGATATGCTGTGTTCTCATTTACATTCAGTTGAAAATATTTTTTTATTTCCCCTGTGACTTCCTGCTGGATCTATGGGTAACTTTAGAGTAGGTTGTTGCTTTTCATAATTTGAGGGATTATCTGAATATATTTCCCTGATTGAATTCTAGTCTGCTTCTGTTACAATAAAAACATTCTTTCAATGATTTTGGTCATTTTAAATTATCAAGGTTTGTTTTATGACCCCAAATATGGTCTTTGTGAATATTTCGTATTCACTTGAAAGAATCTGCATTTTACTATTGTTTGGTATAATGTTCTATAAATGTCAATTAGGTCAACTTAGTTGATAGTGTTGCAGAGGTCTTAGATATTCATAGCTTTAGTGCCAAATATTTAAAAAGGAGTATCGTTTTTTTTTTTTGCGGTACCGGGGATTGAACCCAGGGGCATTCTACCTCCAAGCTACACCCCCGGCCCTACTTTTTATACTTTATTTTGAAACCGGGTCTCACGAAGTTGCAGAGGGCCTCACTAGGTAGAGAGAGAGAGAGAGAGAGAGAGAGAGAGAGAGAGAGAGACAGGGAGAGAGACAGAGAGAGAGGGAGAGAACTGATGCTGGCCGCGAACCCTCAAAAGGAGTATCTGAGCCTCAAAAAAAATTTCTTGTCTTCCTATTTCTCCTATCAGCTGTATCATTTTTTTTCATGTATTTCATGC
>PVJS01056581.1:0-12300 GCA_004027185.1 Glis glis | reverse complement strand
CTTCAACTTTATTAGATATTGCCGCATTTCTCACACCAAATTACTCCTATCAGCAAACAGAATAGTCATGTTCTCACCCAGTATTCTCCACTGTTTGCAATGTGTGCATGTATGATGTTCATACCGACATATATCAAAATGTATAATTACAATTTACAATGCACCAATAAATGAACATAAAAAGTTAAAAAAAAGAAAACTGTGAAGTTAAAAAAATAAAATAAAACAAAAACTTGAACTGGTGTCCAAACATTAGATAATGTCACAGGACCATACATTTATTGCTGTGCTTGAAAAATCAGAGTATCTGGAAAAACAGAACCCACATTTTCTGTATGAAAACAGCAAGTGTTCTTTGCTATGACCCTGAATACTCCTATTTTTCTTACACCCGGCCTCCTTCACTAGCTCTCTTGCCCAGCCCTTAATGGATTTGAGTGTGTAATCTCTGCATTAGGTGGCCATACCTTACTATTAAAATGTTGAAGCATCTAGGGGATAGGCTTCAGCATGGCATGCCAGTGTCTCTGAGTCCCGAGAGCTCGCAACATCCACAGGCAATGACCCATATGCAGGTTGGTCCTGTCTGTCTGCCCTATTGGAATCTGGTCTCTTCTTCATCTGCTCGCTTCCTTATCCACAATCCCTCAGTACTATCATTCTAATTTATGGCTACTACTTGCTTCTCTTATACATTTTTGGCCTTTTATAGACATTTCTAAAGGCAACCAGAACTCTGGACTCCAGAGCAACATGGCTGCTTCTGCTGCCTGAGGCACCTTACCACATGGCTCAGTGCCACTTCATGGTAGTGGGCTTCCTGCACCAATTAGTGCACTCAGCCAGGATCATATTTATGCTTATTTTTTAATCTCTCATGGTGACTAAGCACACAACAGGTGTTCAATAAAGATCATGTAAGCTAGTTCAGGAGATGGGGGCACTTGAATTTTGATCTCTTTCTTTCCCTCCCTTTCCTTCCTTCCTTCCTTCTTCCTTCCTTCCTTCCTTCCTTCTTTTTTGGTACTGGGGATTGAACCCAGAGGCATTCTACCTCCAAGCTACACCCTGAGCTCATTTTATTTTGAAATAGGGTCTTGCTAAGTTGCTGAGGCTTGTTTCAAACCTGCAAGCCACCTGTCTCAGCCTCCCAAGTACTGGGATTACAGGCGTGCACCACTATGCCCAGCTGAATTTTACCTTTTATTCAAAGGTAAAAAAGAATGAACTGCAAAGATTCTATTCTGGTATTTCCTAAACTGTGTCCTACAATCACACAGATATGGAGAAAACTGGCTTAAAATTAACTCGATTTCTCCACTGCAGCATATCTTTTAGTCTTTTTTTTGGGGGGTACTAGGGATTGAACCCAGGGGTTTTCTACATCTGAGCTATACTCCCAGCCCCTTATGTTTTTATTTTTGAAATGTCTTGCTAAGTTGTTGAGCCTGGCCTTGAACCTGCGATCCTCCTGTCTCAGCCTTCCAAGTACTGGGATTACATGTGTGTGCCATCACATTGGACATCTTTGAGTATTAAACATGCTAAGACACACTAAAAACAACAAAGGGGAAGAAGAGATATAGAATGTAGCATTTTCTAAACTTAAGTCACAGAACTTTGTTTTCCCCAGGAATACTAGTGGCACTTGAATCACACAGAACACAGACTGGGAATGCTGTTCTTTTTAAATGCCTCTTTTACTTTTTTCTCCACAATATTCTATAAACTTTTACTTCTTTCTCCACAATATTCTATAAAGTCTATGTTACCTTCAAGGAAATCTTGGGCTATATTTTGCAAAAAAGTTACTAAAAGTAATTCCTTCAATAGGGAGAATAGAGGTTAGGTAGAATATTTGTTTTATTTTTTCCCCACTCAGGAATTTCATTAAGAAAGCTTTCAAAAATGGTTTTAGGGGCTTCTTGCTATTAAAAGCTGAAAAATAACAAACTGGTGGATCGAGGTCAACAAAAACAAATATACACATTTCTGAACAAACGCTAAACTGCAAGCAACAGCAGATTAAAACAAACAATTCTTCACCATCAAAACCAAAATAAAAGGCAGCTCTGCAACCCAGCTTTCAAAGTAGCTGAGAAGTCTTATAAAGCCTGTGTCAGCCGGGAATGGTGGTGCACACTTGTAATCCCAGTACTTGGGAGGCTGAGACAGGAGGATCGCAGGTTTGCGGCCAGCCTCAGCTACTTAGTGAGGCCCTCTGAATCTTAATAAGACCCTGTTTCAAAAATAAAGAATAAAAAGTAGGTTAGGGGTGTAGCTCAGAGGTAGAATGCCCCTAGGTTCAATCCCCAGTACTGCAAAAAAATAAATAAATGAAAAGATAAAGCCTGTGTCAGCCTTTTCTCTTTGAGCACTATGCTAACTCTCCCTCCCCCCAGGTGTCATTAAGTTATGAACAATGAGGGTTGCCTGATGCAGCCTGAGTCTCAGACAGGATTAAAGATATTTCATGTCATAAAATGTGTGCAGTGGGACAAATGGTGGTATCCAACTGCTCTTTTCCCCCAGTACTGAGGAATTGAACCCAGGGCCTTTGGCTTGCTAAAGTGCCCTACTACTGAGCTATATCCCCAGACCTGTAAACATTTTTTTTTCGTTTTGACAGAGATTCTTGCTAAATTGCTGAAGCTGGCCTCAAACTTGTGATCCTCCTGCCTCAGTCTTCCTAGTAGATGGGATTACAGGCATGCACCACTGTGCCTGGCCCAACTGTCCTCTTCTCGAGGGCAGAGGCTGCTTTATCCCAGCTCAGGAGCTTTGGAGGCCACCTCACAATGCCTGCCACAAAGAAGGTACAGAAGAAATAAAGATAGAACTTACTGCTATGGAAAAGTAAGGAAGACAAGAACAAGTTTACAAATGTCCTCCCTCACACTTAGGAAACTGAAAAAGCCCTTTTATAGCCTTTTGGGGACTAGGGCTCAAGTAGCTATGAGCAAGTGCTGTTAGCTGTTCTGGTAATACTCTTACAACCTTCACCTGGGCCACCCTGCCCTCTTAAGAAGAATAGCTCATTTAACCCCTGTGCTACAGGGGCTCGGTACTGGCACTCTCTCGATTTAAGGATGACAGCTATTCCGTGATTTACTGCGGTCTACTGACCAATGAAGAATAAGACAGTACTACCAAATGTGACAGGCTGAACTTCTTACAGATTTGACTTTCGATGCTCACCATATTTACTACTAGTACAAATCAGGCGGAGGAACACCTACCACAAATCAGATATCTAACACTAACAAATTATGCGCCCATTACAGATGACCTTTGGAGTTGCTCAAGGTACAGTCACAATCATGCATTAAAAAAGCCGCCTTTCACTGTAATGTGTGAATGTATGAAATTAAATGAGGCTTGCAATGTAATCAGTGTGGTTGGCTGCTTTAATATATTCCATTTCAATTTCAAATCACCACAAGCCAAGAGTGACGAGTCTAATTTGATCAGTTGTTCACAAAAACACAGAGAAGCAAATGTGGATCTAGTAACACAGCCAGATTTTTAAAGGAACTAATATTTCCTACTACTACCAAGTCCTTCATGTATTTTTTCACTAATTAAAAACAAACCCAAACACTATTCTATCCTCACTAAAAAATTCAACCCTCACACTTAAAAGTTCAAGAGACAATATTTAAGTAAAAAGTATATTTACTTTTTAAAGAATCTGGTGATATATTCCAAACGCACCAAAAGAAAACAAAAACTGAAAGGTCTTACATGGCACATAGAACCAATGTGAAAGGTTCTCCAGCACTGATTATTAGTATCTAGCAAGAATGTCTGATCACAACTCTTGATCTCCATCCCTACTATGTGCTGGGGCAACACAATTTACAAATTTAGTAACTGTCATACTCTGTCTTTAGATTTCTAGCAGCTGCCTAGCAGAGCATGGGACAAACAACATGTCGAGGTGGGGACAGTGCTGTGTAGTCCTGTCACCTTTTAAGGTTGTGGTGCTCTTTGGAATCTCCCTGACTAATATGCAAATTTGAAGGCTTTAGCATTTTCTGCTAAGCCTCTGTGCAACATTTCTAGAGAAAAAACATGGGGTGTTTCTAGGAGTTGGACATTTGATGGAGGGGGGCCTTTCAAAAGGCTACCATAATGAAGTATAGATAATCTGGTCTACTGTCACTCACCAGACAGTAGCCAGGGTGATTTTTTTTATTGTTTTATTTATTTACTGCAGTGCTTGGAATTGAACCCAGGGCCTTGTGCATGCTAGGCAAGTGCTCCACTACTGAGATACACCCCCAGCCTCCAGAGTGATCTTTTATAAGCCACTCTCCTAGCTACAGGTCTTGAACAGCTTCCCACTGCATTGAAAATAATATTCTCACTCCTTACCCAAGCCCTTCTTCAGAGATCTAGCTCCAGCCTTTAGGTCTGCAACTCCATCTCCTGTCACTTCCCCCTTCTGCTGCTGTCCTCTAGCCATACCTGCCTTCTGGTTGAGGTGAGATGCTCCAGCCTCAGGCTCTTTCCCCTTGGTACAGAATGTCCTGCTTCCAGAATTTTCTATGGCTGGCTTCTTGTCATTCAAATCTCAGCTCAAACACCACCTTCTTACAACTTCCTATCCAGTTCCATCAAACCACCCCATTTTATTGTCTCTATAGGGGTTGGTACTATCTGAAATGACCTTCTCTTTTCTTCTGTAGAAGGTGCCATGAGACCAGATACCTTGGCTATGCCTGGTGCATGGTAGACAATCAATATTTGCTAAGCACAAACTTAAGCAGATGCCTAAGGATTTCTTTTTCAATAGCTAGGAAGTATACCACAGAGGAAGGGCAGGGGGGGCTTAAGTCTTTGAAGTCTGCTGTTCCAAGTTTCCATTATGGGTCTCTGCTAGATTTAGTTTACCATCCTAGAAAGTAATTTCAGTTGACCTGTTTCACATTTGGAAAATGGAGATAGTAGCATCTATTTAGCAGATTATTGTGAAAATTAGCATTATCATATGTAAAGGGTTGAATGGTTCATTAAAAGGAATTTCGATTTTTTATTTTATTTTCATTTACCTGTTATTACCAACTACTGACAAATGCTCTTTAAATAAAAATGGCAACTTAATAAAAATATGGATGAGTTTGAATAAATCAAAACTCACTTTATCACCCTAGAAATTAGGAGATTACAAGTACAAATGAACAGAAATAAAAATGGTACAATTTCTAGAGTTTTAAACTAAGTGGCAGTGATGTCCCTATTAGTTTTAATCATAAAATATAACATATCCCATTTCTTTTTGAGACAAAGATCCAAAGACAATAAACTATTCAAAACTACAGGGACTTATTCATTTACATTCAGTTGAACAAAGGTGAATGTAACAAAGGGTACTTATTAGTTAATTTTATTCTCCAGAGATACTTTAGCCAAATCATGTCATAACAAAGACATCACGGAGCATGGCTTCTATCAGTGTTGAACAAAAAAGTAGCTGGTTTTCCTTCTGCTTTTTTCATCTGAAAAGTAAGGAACTGTGGTGGCTTATTTATTGGGCAGTAAATGTATTCATTGACACTAACCTTTTAGGATAATGGAAATCTCAAAACAGGTCAAACACTTGAAGTGGTAAGTACCGATTGCATCATGGAGGTACTATGCAACCAGGCTTCATTGTGCAACTAATTCTGAAGCTAAATAGATTTGGGGAATTGGATGAGAAGAGAAGGGCACTGGAAAAAGTGCTATTAACTGAGAAATACAAAAGGGTGGTAGCAAAGAAAAGGTTGTTAGAGTAAAAGTACTAATTGAAAAAAATAAGGGAAAATAGCAGAAGTAGAGAAAGCAATTCATATAAGCTGGTCTGGTCTGAACCTGTATTAGGATGGACCATGTGAAGTTGCCATGCTTTGTAGGTCAAAAATGGTCAAATGTGAGCAATTTTATATGGTTCAAACCAACACATCTACCAAAGTACTTAGGGCTCCTCATCAGTACATTAAATGATATTTCCTAACTCATGCTTGAGTTTTGAGTGCAAGTGTGAAACTCTGAATGGCTTTATATTTGGGAATTTTACACGGCAGTGTCCATAATGGTAACTGTTAAGTGCCAGACTCCATTGTAGGCAATACATTCTTCTATTTTTATAGATTCAAATGCCCAAATTTCTTTTGAAGGCTGTTAAAATTTCAGGAGGCATGCTCAGTTTTCAGAGTAAGACTGGTACTAAAATTTTAAGGCAAAAATTTAGAGTGCTTACCTATTTCAAAGTCTGGATAAAGGCAAGATTTAATAGGGCACAATGGAAGAGAAAAGGCATGAATCTATCCCACAATACTTAATATTTTAAGATGTTCTAGAAGACCATTATGGAGACATAGGAATATATTTTTTAAATAACAGAAAGTGTAGATATCAAGGCACATGAATAAACCTGTCATTGCAGTGACAATGTGCCAGTGAAGTGGGGCGGGAAGATGAAAAGGGGAAAAATTCAGGTAAACACTCCAGTATTTAAAAACAAATGGTGCGTTTGGATAGCTAATGTGATAATTTGAATTACAGCATGTGGTATTCTAAAAAGGAGTGCTGCAGAGTTGCCTGTGTGCTAGAAGGTGATTGGTTAAGCTTGTTCCGGTACTACTTAGGATAATAAAATATGCTGGTCTGCATTTATGTTTAAAGAAAGTGATCAGGCTGTTACTGAGCAAGAGTTTAAACCTGTTCCTAACCACCAGGCATTCCTTCTGTTAATTAATCATAATCATAATAGTGAGGAAGGGGGCAGCCAAAGTGCAGGGAGAAATGGGGTAGGGGTGGGGGAATCCCATTTTTTTGGTGAAGATGAAGGGTTTAATTAAGCCCAGAGCAAAGCAGGAATTCACATTTGCATCTCAATGCTGTCCCTGGTTATAGGCTGACCAAATGGAGGTGAAGCCCACTGACAAGTCATATTTCACAATTTTAAGATGAATCCTCTCCTTCATGTTTTAACATCTCTGAAGTGAGGATATGTCTTAAGTCAATGCCATTTAAGACTTAATGATAAATACTAATTGACAGAGAGGTTAGCTAATGGCCACTTTTCTAAAAGTCACTCTCTTACAATTCAAACTAGCTAGTCATCAGAGAATGTTAAGTTTCTTACATGATTTTGTAATAACCACTAGTATCCTAGACCATAAAAAAAGCTCAGGGAAAAAGACTGTTTTGGTAATTTACATGTTGCTGATATCTAGACACACCTCTAGTTATACTCCTTATCTGAACTAGGAATCTTAGCAGATTCTGTATCTAAGAACCTTACCACTGGAACTATGTTACAAAGAACGCTGCTGTGTGCAATGAGAGCCTTTATGGAGGGAAACCTATGCAGATACAGAAAATATTCCATATTATCTTGAAATCCCAGTGAACAAATGCTTTCCATTTGGCTCACGTAACTAGAGAAGACCCTACAGAAGCCTTTCGGTGAACTTCATTATAAGGAATAAGACTGTAAACACAGAGATCCATGCTATGAAGGAGGAAAAGAACTCTAGAGTTCTATGCTGCCTAATAAGGTAGCCACTAGGCACATGTGATTTTCAATTTAAATTACTTAAAACTAAATAAATTGGAAATTCAGTTCCTCCATTGCACTAGCCACATTCAAGTGTTCAATAGCTCTGTGTGGCTACAAGTTATAGCACTGGACAGCACAGATACAGAACATTTCTATCACTGCAGAAAATTTGATCAAACAGTGCTACTCTAGATGAACAGTCTGAAGATGAGTCATGCCTCAGCGCCAATACTTAGCAGCTTCAAATTTGGGCGAATGAGTGATCTGGACAAATTAATGAGCCTCACCAGTATTCATTTCTCATTGGTGAAATAAATATGTAACGGTTATTCTACTCTCAGAGATTCTGTGAGGATCACAGAAGAAAGGATATGTGATAATGCTTTGAAAACTTCTTAGTGCTATAAAAGGTTTAGCTACTAAGTTTTATCTTTTTATATGCTTGGACTTTAAAATCCAAGATAATATGCTTATTAAATATGTATCTGTATATGATTTATACATTATTTTATATTTTTAACATTGGATATGTGTGTTTTTTTTCTGTTTAAATCCCAAATTTTGTGTCTTCTTTTCCTTTCCTTTTTTGGTAAAAAAAAAAAAACAGAAAAGAAAAAACACACAGATATTTTAGCAAACAAAAAGCCCATAGTCGCCACACAACAGAAATGAATGAGGTGGGCTATGGTGGGGCTATGGCAAACTGGATAATCCATGTTCTGTCTAAACTACTTAGCTGCTACTCAGCTCCAGCCAATTGTAGCCATTCGGGAATGGTGATGTGCTCTAGCCAGATACTATTTTTTTTTTTAAAAAAAAAGCAAGGCAGAAATTTTTTTTTAATAGAAACTCTCCACTTTAAGTGATCCCTGGTTTCTAAGACTCTATGGCAGCTATACCTCCTTCTCCAGGGCCCCAGGCCTTGTGATACTCTTACAAATAAATGCACACAATATATTCCTCATTGGACTTCAGGTGAAATAGAAATAAAGTCCACAATGTTAATTACTAAAATGTTGACACTTGAAAGGGAAAAAAAGAAAATTCCATTATTTTTGCCCCAAGTTTTACTGTAATTAAAAAATATGTTTTATTATTTTTCCACTGGAAATCTGGGGGAGAACTATAGTATATTATATAAAAGCCAAAAGTCTACTAGTGAATGAGTTAAGAAATTTAAAAAAATCTTAATTTAGAAAAGCTTACTGTCGGAAAAAAGCAAATCTTTTAATTCTCCCAGTAATTTAAATGCTATATATTCAAAAGCCCATTAAATTTAAAAGGTTGCTGTACTGTATATATATGGAATTGTACACAAATTTTTGTTTTAAATGTACTTACTTGTATTTTATTCTTATCATGTGCCCACCCCAAGGAACCAGCAGTTATAGCCTTTTTATTCAGTTGATAATTCAAATACTATTTCTAATACAAATATATAGTTTATCATGCTTATTTATCACTAACTTGGTACACTTCATAATCGCATTACAACCCCACTGTGTACTGAATACCACTTACAGTTCAAACTACTCAAGATAAGCACTGCTACTTTCAAGAGAAGATCGGCAGTAATTAAAGGTCTTATTTAGTAGTTGTTGGTAACCACATTTTTTGAGGAGAAAAAACAATAGAAAGTAGTATAGATATATTTAATTTGGTAATTATATTTTATTAATGAGATCTATTTTGGACATACACTTTAACTGGGGTTGAAACAAAGATGTGTGTTATCAATGCTACGAAACAGAATAAGATGGAAGTGTTTTGTAATTCATCAATGAGAAGAATTGAAACATCTGTGACCTACATGGCATAAAACTAAATCATACCAGAGCACTAATAATAATAATAATAATAAAAACAACAATAGTACTTTGCACTTCTAGACCTCTTTTCAGAGGAATTTCAAAGTGCTTTTTAAACACATGGTATTTTTCCTTTTTTGAACAAATAAGACAACTAAATCAAAGAGTAATAATGGTTTGCCCATGCCACAAAGTGAGTCAGCGGCAAACCAGGAATAGATTTTCTAACTTGCTCAGTCTCCTGAAATTATATTATGCAATGATTACTCTGTTAGAGTACGTCGTACAGGTTATACCCAAGACACAGGTATCTCCAGATTTCGTTCAGGCTTACTATTTCCTCCCTTCACCCCATCCTATTACAAACCTATATACTGCCATTGGTATGTGTGCCTGCATGCTACTCCACTGAGGGTCACATGGGGAGGTAAGGGAAGGCCAGTCTGCAAGCCTCTCAGCAGCTCACCTTCCCACCTTTGGGAGAGCTATCTGAAGCTATCTTCTAGACAGTCCAAGATATAATAAAGGCTAGCCAACCAAATCACAAATTTGAAGTGCTGGGAGAAATTCAAAGACAGCAAGGTCATTAAAGAGCTAGAATTGTGAATCACTAGAAAAATCTGCAGGCAAAATGACCAGCTGATGTTCTATGTATATAGGTTCTGGAGAAGGAAGGAAAGGATGGTCTTCATTTGAAGTAAGTTTTTTTTTTTACTTTTTAACCTTTCTGTTATTATTTGGTACTAGGGAATGAACTCAGGGGTATTCTTGCTCTGAGTTACACCCCCAGCCCTTTTTATTTTGAAATAGGGTCTTGCTAAGTTTCTGAGGCTGGCCTCAAACCTGCCATCTTCCTGTCTCAGCCTCCCAAGTACTGGACTTACAGGTGTGCACCACAATGCCCAGCCTTTTAGACTCTTTAAATTGATTGCACTAATATAGCAGGGTATCAGTTTGATTTATAGAACATAATGCTTTGAACAAAGAAATGTCTATGCTGGAATTTATGTAATCTGTCAATGCATGATATCACAGCCCAATTTTGGTAGGAATGGGCAGAATGCAGGCAAGTAGTCCATGTGGAATGAGGAGATGGCATGGGCTAAATATTCAATGAATGTGTGGCTACATGGATGGAAAAACATTTTACTGTACAGTGGAGGATATGATGGGAAATAGAAAAAAGAGGATGAGTCGGAAAGCCACATTCCAGAAAATATGAATTTCACACACCATTTATTAGGCTTCTATCATGTGCAAGTTGCCATCAGACATAAAACAATTTATAAAGTGTGGCACCTATTCTCAAAGAGTTATAATGCAAAAGAAACAGTGCTTAGGACTTCACAAGTTTGGAGGAAAAAAACCCATTTCTCGTTGGAAGGCCTTAAAGTATGACTAGAATACCAACAGACAGAGACTGGATTGAGGCAGGGAAATCACATAAACCAAAGCCGGTTCAGAGACTGGTGAGGAGTAATCTGCAGGTACCAAGAAGGCGCAGTCCCAATCCTCTAAGGCAAAAGGGGGTGATCTTGGACTTTTTTTTAGCTCCAGGATCACAAAACTGGTAAGTGAGGCCAGCTAAGTTATTTCTCCTGCCTGGACATGGCACCCAGGATCCAGTCACCTGGGCTTCTAGGGAGGTATTAGGAGGTTGGAAAACTCTCAGAAACCCACTGTGAAGGCTGCTAACTGCCACAGTTGGGTTAGCTTCCACCTTAATACCTTCCCAGTTCCCCATCCAGGCTCCTCTAGGATCTCCCATGCTCCCCAGCAGCCCTTTCCTACTTTTATGATTTAAGCTAATGGGAGAAAATAACATGCTTTATAGCCAATTTTATTGAAATGCATTTATTTCATCTTCGGTTTGCTCATTACCAGAAAACAGTTTCTTCTTGCTTACTTTTCTCTAGCCTATTTTTTCTTTCGCTTTATCTCTGATGCTATATTAGCTCATATGGCACCATAAATGCTTCCTTTATACAGGAAATATTCTTGTGTTTGACTTCATTTTCCTTTCTACTGTCTATTTAAATTGTTATCTAGATGCCATCCAGCCTTCTTCTCTATATCAAAGTCAGACTTAATGCATATTTGACAAGAAGCAATATTAAAGTTTGAAGAGTTTCTCTAACTCAGAGATTCTCAACACTGTGGTGCACAACAGAACCACCTGTGGAGCTTTTTAAATACACAGCTGCCTTGGCCCAAGTCATTTCTAAAAGTGCAGAAGATATACCCTGGTTAAGAAGTATTCCGCTAAAAGGCACATGATTTGGAACTTGCTTTGGCTGACTTTCTGTACCCATTTACAACTATATGAGTGGAAAACATACCGAAGGGACATATCCAGACAAAACAGAAATGTTTGTGGATTATTCGTGTTTCAACTTCTTCCATCAAGTACTGCCAATAATTAAATTAAATTTATCTTTTATCATATGCCTCTGAAATGAATGCTATTTTAATGAATAAGAAAGCTATAACAGTTATCAAGATAGATTTTTAAGCTTGTTGAGAGTAGGGACTGGGCCTCTTTCATAGTGTAACCATTCAGTAAATATGAATGGAACATTTGTCACATGTCCAGCTCTCTTGCCAGATGCTGCTGACCACAAGTGTGAACAAACTATGGTCAACGACAGGCAGCAGAAACCAATTCAGTTACAGCAACTACAATACTAAGGGCTATAATAGTGCTTTGGACAAAGTGTTGATTTCAGAAGTGAAAATACAACTGACATTTACTGCATGTGCACTACATGCCAGGTACTGTTCTACACATGCTATATATTTTCCCCTTTAATGTCCTAGGCATTTTACACATAGCCCTGTTCTATATTAATCTGTTTAATTTAGAACCCTATGAGGTAGGTGCTAGTCTCATTCCTATTATACAGGCGAGGCAGCATAGGGGTTAAGTCATATACTCCATGGTTA